>WSYH01004744.1:0-44574 GCA_036426205.1 Ascaphus truei
GTCCTCCATGATCTTCCCATCGTTCTCCATTTTCCCCAATGTCCCCCATGATCTTCCCAGTGTTCTCCATTTTCCCAGCGTCCCCTATGATCTTCCAATTGTTCCCCATTCTCCTCAGCATCCCCCATGATCTTCCCATTGTTCTCCATTTTCCCCAGCATCCCCCATGATATTCCCATCATTCCCCATTTTCCCCAGCATCCCCCATGATCTTCCCATTGTTCTCCATTTTCCTGAGCATCCCCCATGATCTTCCCATTGTTCCCCATTTTCCCCAGCAACTCCCATGATCTTCCCATCGTTTCCCATTTTCCACATTGTCCCCCATGATCTTCCCATCGTTCCCCATTTTCCCCAGTGTCCCCATTATCTTCCCATCATTCTCCATTTTCCCCAGTGTCCTCCATGATCTTCCCATCGTTCTCCATTGTCCCCAGCGTCCCCCATGATGTTCACATTGTTCTCATTTTCCACCGAGTCCGCCATGATCATCCCATCATTCTCTATTTTCCCCAATGTCCCCCATTATCTTCCCATCATTCTCCATTTTTCCCAGTGTCCCCCATGATCTTCCCATCGTTCTCCATTTTCCCCAGCATCTCCCATTATGTTCCCATCGTTCTCCATTTTCTCCAGCGTCCCCATGATCTTACCATCATTCCTCATTTTCCCCAGCATCCCCCATGATCTTCCCATTGTTTTCCATTTTCTCCAGCGTACCCCATTATCTTGTAATCGTTCTACATTTTCCCCAGCATCCCCCATAATCTTCCCATCGTTCATAATTTTCTCCAGCGTCCCCCATGATCTTCCCATCATTCCCCATTTTCCCCAGCATCCCCCATAATCTTCCAATAATTCTCCATTTTGCCCAGCGTCCCCCATGATGTTTGCATCATTCTCCATTTTCCCCAGCATCCCCCATGATGTTCCCACCATTCCCCATTTCCCCCAGCGTCCCTCATGATCTTCCCATCGTTCCCCATTTTCCCCAGCAACCCCCATGATCTTCCCATTGTTCCCCATTTTCCCCAGCATCCACATGATCTTCCCATCGTTCCCCATTTTCCCCAGCATCCCCTATTATGTTCCCATCGTTCTCCATTTTCCCCAGCGTCCCCCATTATCTTGTAATCGTTCTACATTTTCCCCAACATCCCCCATGATCTTCCCATCGTTCCACATTTTCCCCAGCATCCCCCATTATGTTCCCATCGTTCTCCATTTTCCCCAATGTCCCCCATTATCTTGTAATCGTTCTACATTTTCCCCAGCATCCCCCATGATCTTCCCATCGTTCCCCATTTTCCCCAGATCCCCCACGATCTTCCCATCGTTCCCCGTTTTCAACAGCATCCACCATGATCTTCCCATCATTCCCATTTTCCTCAGCATCCCCATGATCTTCCCATATTTCCCCATTTTCCGCAGTGTCCCCCATGATCTTCCAATTATTCCACATTTTCACCAGCGTCCCCCATGATCTTCCCATCGTTCCCCATTTTCCCCAGTGTACCCCATTATCGTCCCATCATTCTCCATTTCCCCCAGCATCCTCCATGATCTTTCTATCGTTCTCCATTTTCCCCCGCGTCCCCAATGATGTTCCCATTGTTCTTCTTTTCCCGCAAAGTCCCCCAGAATGTTCCCATCATTCTCCATTTTCCCCAGCAACCCCATGATGTTCCTATCGTTCCCCATTTTCCCCAGTGTCCCCCATGATCTTCCCATCATTCTCCATTTTCCCCAGTGTCCCCCTTTATGTTCCCATCATTCTCCATTTTCCCCAACTTCCCCCATTATCTTCCCATCGTTCCCCATTTTCCCCAGATCCCCCATGATCTTCCCATCATTCCATATTTTCCCCAGCTTCCCCCATGATCTTCCCATCATTCCCCATTTTCCCCAGTGTCCCCCATTATGTTCCCATCGTTCTCCATTTTCCCCAGCGTCCCGCATGATCTTCCCATTGTTCCCCATTTTTGCCAGCATCCCCCATGATATTCCCATCGTTCTCCATTTTCCCCCGTGTCCCCCATGATCTTCCAATTGTTTCCCATTTTCCCCAGCGTCCTCCATGATCTTCCCATCATTGTCCAATTTCCCCATTATCCCCATGATCTTCCCATCGTTCCCATTTTCCCAAGCATCCCTCATGATGTTCCCATCATTCTCCATTTTCCCAGCGGCCCCCTTGATCTTCCCATCATTCCCGATTATCCCTAGCGTTCCCCCTGATCTTCCCATCATTTCCCATTTTCCCCAGCGTCCCCCATGATCTTCCCATCGTTCTCCATTTTCCCCCACATCATCCATGATCTTCCCATCATTCCCCATTTTCTTGAGCATCCCCCATGATCTTCCCATTGTTTCCAATTTTCCCCAACATCCCCCATGATCTTATCATCGTTCCCCATTTTCCCAAACGTCCCCCATCATCTTCCCATTGTTCTCCATTTTCCCAGCGTCCCCTATGATCTTTCCATTGTTCCCCATTCTCCTCAGCATTCCCCATGATCTTTCCATTGTTCCCCATTTTCCCCAGCATCCCCCATGATATTCCAATCATTCCCCATTTTCCCCAGCATCCCCCATGCTCTTCCCATTGTTCCCCATTTTCCCCAGAAACTCCCATGATCTTCCCATCGTTTCCCATTTTCCCCATTGTCCCCCATGATCTTCCCATCGTTCCCCATTTTCCCCAGTGTCCCCCATTATCTTTCCATCATTCTCCATTTTCCCCAGCGTCCTCCATGATGTTCCCATCGTTCTCCATTTTCCCCAGCGTCCCCCATGATGTTCACATTGTTCTCATTTCCCCCCGAGTCCGCCATGATCATCCCGTCATTCTCCATTTTCCCCAGTGTCCCCCATTATCTTCCCTTCATTCTCCATTTTCCCCAGTGTCCCCCATTATCTTCCCATCATTCTCCATTTTCCCCAGTGTCCTCCATGATCTTCCCATCGTTCCCCATTTTCCCCAGATCCCCCATGATCTTCCCATCATTCCACATTTTCCCCAGCTTCCCCCATGATCTTCCCATCATTCCCCATTTTCCCCAGTGTCCCCCATTATGTTCCCATCGTTCTCCATTTTCCCCAGCGTCCCGCATGATCTTCCCATTGTTCCCCATTTTTGCCAGCATCCCCCATGATCTTCCCATCGTTCTCCATTTTCCCCCGTGTCCCCCATGATCTTCCAATTGTTTCCCATTTTCTACAGCGTCCCCCATGAACTTCCCATCGTTCCCAAATTTTCCCCAGCGTCCTCCATGATCTTCCCATCATTGTCCAATTTCCCCATTATCCCCCATGATCTTCCCATCGTTCCCATTTTCCCAAGCATCCCTCATGATGTTCCCATCGTTCTCCATTTTCCCCCACATCCTCCATGATCTTCCCATCATTCCCCATTTTCCTGAGCGTCCCCCATGATCTTCCCATTGTTTCCTATTTTCCCCAACATCCCCCATGATCTTATCATCGTTCCCCATTTTCCCAAACATCCCCCATGATCTTCTCATCGTTCCCCATTTTCCCAAACGTCCCCCATGATCTTCCCATTGTTATCCATTTTCCCAGCGTCCCCTATGATCTTCCCATTGTTCCCCATTCTCCTCAGCATCCCCCATGATCTATCCATTGTTCCCCATTTTCCCCAGCATCCCCCATGATATTCCAATCATTCCCCATTTTCCCCAGCATCCCCCATGATCTACCCATTGTTCCCCATTTTCCCCAGCAACTCCCATGATCTTCCCATCGTTTCCCATTTTCCCCATTGTCCCCCATGATGTTCACATTGTTCTCATTTTCCCCCGAGTCCACCATGATAATCCCGTCATTCTCCATTTTCCCCAGTGTCCCCCATTATCTTCCCATCATTCTCCATTTTCCCCAGTGTCACCGATTATCTTCCCATCATTCTCCATTTTGCCCAGCATCCCCCATGATGTTTGCATCATTCTCCATTTTCCCCAGCATCCCCCATGATCTTCCCATCGTTCTCCATTTTCCCCAGCGTCCCCCATGATGTTCACATTGTTCTCATTTTCCCCCGAGTCCACCATGATCATCCCGTCATTCTCCATTTTCCCCAGTGTCCCGCATTATCTTCCCATCATTCTCCATTTTCCCCAGTGTCCCCCATTATCTTCCCATCATTCTCAATTTTCCCCAGCATCCTCCACGATCTTCCCATCGTTCCCCATTTTCCCCAGCGTCCCCAATGATCTTCCCATCGTTCTCCATTTTTCCCAACATCTCCCATTATGTTCCCATCGTTCTCCATTTTCCCCAGCATCCCCAATGATCTTCCCATCATTCCTCATTTTCCCCAGCATCCCCCATGATCTTCCCATTGTTTTCCAATTTCCCCAGCATACCCCATTATCTTGTAATCGTTCTACATTTTCACCAGCATCCCCCATGATCTTCCCATTGTTCATAATTTTCTCCTGCATCCCCCATGATCTTCCCATCATTCCCCATTTCCCCAGCGTCCCCCATGATCTTCCCATAATTCTCCATTTTGCAGAGCGTCCCCCATGATGTTTGCATCATTCTCCATTTTCCCCAGCATCACCCATGATGTTCCCACCATTCCCCATTTTCCCCAGCATCCCTCATAATTTTCTCCTGCGTCCCCCATGATCTTCCCATCATTCCCAATTTCCCCAGCGTCCCCCATGATCTTCCCATAATTCTCCATTTTGCCCAGCGTCCCCCATGATGTTCCCACCATTCCCCATTTTCCCCAGCATCCCTCATGATCTTTCCATTTTTCCCCATTTTCCCCAGTGTCCCCATGATCTTCCCATCATTCCCGATTTTCCCCAGCATTCCGCATGATCTTCCCATCGTTCCTCATTTTCCTCAGCAACCCCCATGATCTTCCCATTGTTCCCCATTTTCCCCAGCATCCACATGATCTTCCCATCGTTCCCCATTTTCCCCAGCATCCACCATTATGTTCCCATTGTTCTCCATTTTCCCCAGCGTCCCCATTATCTTCCCATCATTCCCCATTTTCCCCAGCAACCCCCATGATCTTCCCATCGTTCTCCAGCCACCAACACCTAAAAGCATTTCGTTACCGAGCCACAGATACCCAGGTACCCCACATCTTATTAATTATTTATAATATTTTTTTGATAACAATTGAAGACATCGCGAACTAACACGGTACTATACCAAACAAAAACGTCTCCATACATGTATACCATCACCACAAATACAATAGGCAAATAGCACCTGTAACCACAAACCTTTCAACCATCAATCCCCACCCCAGATAATTACAATGCACTTCAACTAGCATCCAGACTTACCATTACATGGGAACATGAACAATGAACAATGACGCCATCAAAGTGCTCCCACTATATTTTCTAACCATCATACAAACCCACCATTTTTTACAAACATGAGTTCCACTACATAGGGCTTAAGCCGCTGCACTGCCAACAGGTCACACAATCTCACTGAGCACATCAAAAAAACCAACAACAATCCAAACAACTTTCCAACAACAATCTCCATCATCTTAATTTTCCCACACCCATAAACTAACCCACCCACCCAATACACACCAAAAAAAACAGTAGACCGACTATCTTATACTTATTCTTTTATTTTCCACCCTCCCGAGAGGATTGGTGGAGTTCCCTCTAACACACCCCTCTCGTTCACTACAACCCAAATCATCGCTTCAGCTGGTCCATCGGCACCAGTTCCAAATTGCCCTGGCTGTCCACAAAAAAAAAACCCCTCACAGTCATACTGCCCATCGAAACGTTTTCCAATCCCATGAAAGATCTTATCAGCACACGAAGCCTAAGTCATCCAGGGACAATTCGTCATGACACACATCCTTCCTCCATCCCTCACAATTCCATATTCCCCTCCGCCTAAGGATTCAGGACACTCCATCTCTTCCCTCTACTCTCCACTCCTCTCTGCGACCCGCCCATTACCCGCAAGGGTTCGTGTCATCCCACATCCATCCACCCTATCATTCGAGGGTATGTGACGAAAAACAACGGACAAGTATGCCACCCCACAGCACCCGAATAAGAGCTTGTCTGACAAAGTGTGCCAGAAATTCCAACCAATCACACCAACAAGGGTCAAGAAATCCAAACAACCACAACAAAAAACTAAGAAATTTCCACCAATCACCACCATAACAAAAATAACACACCAACTCAGAAAATCCAAAAAAAAACAACCACCAATCCATCCACAATCCACTTAAACAACACCAAACACACATACCCCACAATTACCAACAAGAAAAAACAAACCCAACCAAAACCCAAACAACCCATCACAACCAAAATCAGCAGACCAAAAAAAATACCTCTCGAAACCCCCTCCCCCCCTCCGAATCCATCCAATCCAAACAACCGGACCCACACAGTACCATCCACACTCACAAAACATGCGCACATATATCCACAAACCAACTCAAAAACCTCCCAACAAATCCGTCCACAACCACCACATCCACAAAACCAATCCACACAGACGCCCAAACCACAACTCACACCAAATCCAACACCGAACCAACGAACCAACAAATCCACATACCAAATAAAACATCCCACCAAAAAACTCAATAAACAAACTAAGCCAAAACCTAAACTCTCACATTCCAATCCACACTACACAACAACCATTCCAAACAACAGCGCAAAAAACATACCAACCATCCACCATTATGTTTCCCAGTGTCTCCATTTCCCCCAGCGTTCCCCATTATCTTCGCCACATCCCCATTTCCCCAGCAACCCCCATGACTTTCCCATCGTTTCTCCATTTTCCCCAGCGTGACCCCATTCTCTTGTAATCGTTCGTACATTTTCCCCACATCCCCCCATGATCTTCCCATCATATCCCATTTTTCCCGCCAACCCCATGATCTTCCCCATCTGCTCCCATTTTCCTCCCAGCGTATTCCATTATCTTGTAACGTTATACATTCTTCCCCATCATCGCCCCTCGATCTTCCCATACGTTCCCATTGTCCCACTGGGTCACCCTCATGATGTTCCCGGTCGTTCTCCAGTTTCCTCTAGCGTACCCCTTGGAACTTCCTATCGTTTCCACGACTATCCCAGGTTCCCTTGAATCTCTCACATCATTACCCATTTTCGCCCCCCCAGCAGTCTCCCGGATGTCTTCCAGCGTTCTCCATTTTCCTGACCACATAACACTCCATTATCTTCCCATCATTCCCTATTTTCTTGGGCGTCCCTCATGATCTTCCCCATTGTTTCCTATTTTACCAAACATCCCCCATGTCTTATCATCGTTCCCCATTTATCCAAACCATCCCCCAGGATTTCTCCCATCATTCCCCATTTTCCCCAGCGCCACCCACTGATCTTCCACACCAGTGCGCCATTTTCCCCAACTTCTCCCATGAGTGTTACTTATCATTCCACAATTCCTCCCCAGGTGCTCCCCCATGATCTTCCCATCATTCCCCATTTTCCCAGCTTCCCCATGAGTCTTCCTCATCGTTCTACCGATTTGCTCCCAGTGTACACCCATTAATTTCCCATCATTCTCCTCATTTCCATCCCGCACGTCCCCCATGATCTTTCCCCATCGTTCCCCATTTTCCCAGGATCCCCACGATCTTCCGTATCGTCCCCATTTCAACAGCATCCCCATGAATCTTTCCATAATTCCCATTTTATCCTCCACAGTTCCCATAATCTTCAATCCTTCCCCCATTTTCGCCAGCGTCCCCCATGATCTTCCAATCGTTCTCCATTTTCCCCGTGTCCCCATTATTTTCCATTCATTCTCCCATTTTCCCCAGCGTTCCCCCAATGTTTCCCAATCGTTCTCTTTTCCCCAACGGTCCCGCCCATGATCTCCATCGTTTCCCCCATTTTCCCCAGATAACCGCACGATCTTCCCATCGTTCCCCATTTTCCACACAGCATCCCCATGATCGTCCTCATCATGCCATTTGCTCCGTCCATGTCGTTCCCATATATCCTTTGTCCGCCAGTCCATTCTCCCATTTCCCCATGCACGCGTTGCCCCCTCCCACATTATCTTCCCCACTATTCGACATTTTACCCCAGCGTCCACAAGCATTGCTTCCACTGTGTTCTCCCATTTTCAAAGAACATCCAGCGATGCCACAATATCGTTCCCATCGTTTCCCCATATTTCAACTTTTACGAAGAGCTCCACCACAGAAGGAATGGTTACATATCCCATTTCCGTGGCCTCATCCGTTCCGCAAACTCTTGGCCCTATTGGTGCCTTTCTTATTGCTGTCCCCCCGCATTTCTATCATGCCCATCCCCCAGCGTCCCCCTTTATGTTCCCAATCATTCTCCATTTTCCCCTCAGCGTCCCACTGATCTTCACATCGTTCCCTCCATTTTTCCCAGCATCCGCCATTGCATCTTTCCGCTCATTCCACCTTTTCCCCACATCCCCCAGACTTCTCATCATTCTCTCATTTTCCCCAGCAAACCCCAATGATGTTCCCATCATTCCATCCTTTTCCCGCCCAGACGTCCCCAATCTTGCCCATCCTCTCCATTTCCTCCCAGTGTCCCCCTTTATTTCCCATCATTCTTCCATTTCGCTTCCCCAGCGTGTGCCCCATGAATCTTTCCCATCGTTCCCCCTCATTTTTCCCCAGCATCCACCGATGTATCTTCCCATATTTGCCCCATTGGTTCCTCAGTGTCCTCCATATCTTCCCCATATTCCCCCTTTTCTCATCACTGTCCCCCCATATGATCTTGCCCATCTTTCTCAACATTTTCCCGCAGATTCCATCCCCAAGATCTTCTCCCCATCATCCCCTCTCATTTGTGCCTCAGATCCCACATGGAACTTCTCATCGTCCCCATTTTCCCGCATCATCGTCCATGATCTTCCCATCATTGTGTCCAATTTCCCCATTCATCCCCCATGATCTTCCCATCGTCCCCTTTCCCAAGCATGCCTCTCATGAGTCTTCCCAATCATTGTCCCAATTTAACCATCATCAGCCCTATGATCTTTCCCATTTTTCCACATTTTTTCCCCAGCTTCCCCCAAGATGGCTTCCACTTACACGTTGTTCCCATTTTCCCCAGCATCCCTCCTAATCCCAATCTTTCCTTTTCTCCATTCCCTTCCCATTTTCCCCAAGTGTCTCCCATGATTTCCTATCATTACTCGATTCCGTTCCCCAGCATTCCGCATAATCTCCCATCCGTTCACACTCTGTTCCTCAGCAACCCCCAGATCTTCCATTGTTCCCATAGTTTCTCTCCACCAGCATCCATCATGATCTTTCCCATCGTTTCCCCATTTCGCCAGCTCACACATTATAGTTCCATTGTTCTCCCATTCTCCCCAGCGTCCCCACATTATCTTCCCATATTCCCCATTTTCCCCAGCAAACCCCCTGATTCTACCCATGTTCTCCATTTCTCCCAGCAAACCCCACTTACTCCTTGGGAATCGTTCTACATATTTCTCCCAGATGCCCCCGATGATGCGTCCCACGTCATCCTATCCCCATTTTCCCCAGCAACCCCACATGATCTTCCCATCATTCTCCCATTTTCCCCACGTTTCCCATTATCTTGTAAATCTTCTACATTTTCCTCACATCCCCCATCAACCCAGATTGATCTTCCCATGCTTCCACATATTTTCCGAATGCATCACCTCATGATGTTCCCATCGTTCTCCATGTTTTCCCCCAGCGTGTCCCCCTGATCTTCTATCGTTCCGATTATCCCTAGCGTTCCCCTTGATCTTCCATCGCATTTCCATTTTTCCCCCCAGCGTTCCCCCATGATACTTCCCATCGTTCTCCCATTTTCCCCCCACATCACTCCATGATCTTCCCCATCATTCCCGCATTTACTGAGCGTACTTATCTCCCATGATCTTCCGAATTTTTTTCCTATTTTTCTATCCTATCTCAAATCCCCATGATCGTACATGGGCGTGTTCCCCATGTTCTCCCCAAACATCACCGCAGATCTTCCCATCCATTCCCCATTTTCCCCCCAAGGCGTCCCCCATGATCTTCCCACATTCTCCATTTTCCCCAACGTTTTGCTCCATGATTTTCACATCATTCCCAATTCATCCCACAGGTCCCCCCATGGATAACTTCTCCCATCATTCCCACTTTTCCCCCTAGCTTCCCCCATGATCTTCCCATCGTTCTCCATTTTCCCCCAGTGTGACCCCATTATTTCCCAATCTTCCAGTTCTCCATTTCCATCCCATCTGACCCCATGATCTGTCCACAGTCGTTCTCTCAATTGTCTCCAACTCCACCGCATCGATTTCCCATCTCGTTCCCAGTTTCCCCCAGATTCCCCCGTCTATTCTATCGTCCCCATTTTCACACAGCATCCACCCATGATATTCCATAATTCCCATTTTCCTCAGCGTTCCATAATACTTCCCATCATCCCCTTTCCCCAGCGTCCCCATTATGTCTTCCAATCGTTCCCCATTTCCCACAGTGGTCCCCCATTAATTTTCCCATCAGTTCTCCATTTTCGCCCCAGCGTCCCCCATGATCTTCCAATCGTTCTCCATTATTCCCCAACGTCCCCATGATCTTCCTCCATGTTCCCCATTTTCCCAGAGTACCCCACATCTTTCCCATCGTTCCCCATTTTCAACGCATCACCCCATGATATCTCCCATTCAATTCCCATTTTCCTAAGCGTTCCCATAATCTTTCCTATTTCCCCATTTTTTCCGCCAGTGTCCCCCTTATCCATCATTGCTCCATTTCCCATTCCCCAGCGTTCCCAACTCATGTCTCCATCATTCTCATTTTCCCCACAGCGTCCCCCAATGATCTTACCCATGTTCCCCATTTTCACACCATCCCCCATGATCTTCCCATAATTCCACATTTTCCTCACGTTCCCATACTTAATTCCCATATTTCCCCATGTTTCCCGCAGTGTCCCCATTTCTTCCCATCATTCCCCATTTTCCCCAGCGTCCTCCCTTATGTTCCCATCATTCCCATTTTTCGCCCCAGCGTCCCCAAGATCTTACCATCGTTTTCCCCCCCATTTCCCAGGCATCGCATGATCTGTCCGCCTCATTTCCCATTTTCCTCAGTGTACCCCCAGGAATTCTGTCCCATTTTCCCCCATCTTCTCTCCCCGCCCCAGCGTCCCACCTGATCTTCTCCCATCGGAGCTATTCTCCATTTTCCCCCAGTTGTCCCCCATATATTTTCCATCATTCCTCCATTTTCCCCACGGGTCGGCCCCATGATCTTCCAATCGTTCTCCATTAGTTCCCCAACGCTCCTCCATGTATCTTCCACATCGTTTATCCCCATTTTTCCCTGTTTCCCAGTACCCACGATCTTCCCCATCGTGCTTCCCATTTCAAACAGCAGTCCCCCATTGATCTTACCCATAATTCCAGTGTTCCTCAGCGTAAACAAATCTTCCCATAGTTCCCACCGATGTTCCCCATTTTCCGCAGTGTCCCCCTCATTATCGCCCATCATTCTGCCCCATTTCCCCAGCATCCAGCAATGAAACTCTCAGTCATTGCTACAATGTTCCCCAGCACCCCATTGAGTTCCCATCAATTCCCGCACCATTTCCCCAGGTCCCCATGATTTCCCACTCATTCTCCCATTTGTCCCCCAGGTGTCCCCTTTATGTGCTTCCCATCATTCTCCATTCCATTCCCCCAAGGTCCCAATGATCTGTCCCTCGTTCCCGTGTCCATTTTATCCGACAGCATCTCACCATGATCTCTCCCTCATCCCCATTTTTCCTCCAGTGTCCCCATGATCTTCCATATTTCCCCCCATTTTCCACATGTCCCCCAGATCTATCCATCTTCCACATTTTTCCCCGCTCTCCCCAAGATCTTCCCATCAGTTCCCATTTTCCCAGTGTCCACCCATGATCTTCCAGCGTTTCCATTTTCCTTCCTCCCGGTGTCCCCCTCAGATCTTTCCATAGTTTTCGCCATTTTCGCCCCATCATCCCCAGAAACTTCCCATCGTTCACCTATGTTCCCACAGCGTCCTCCATGATCTCCACATCTGTGTCCATTTCTCACTCCCCAATCCGCCTTCTCACGTCCAATTTTCCCAGCATCCCCTGATCTTTCTCAATCGCATTGCCACTTTTCCCCACCATCCCTCCATATCTTCCCATCATCTGTCCACCTAATCCCCCGACTTCCCATCAATTCCCCACATTTCCCCCCACTCACAAGTATTCTCCATCCCCATTTCCCAGGCATTCCCTCATAATCTTATCCATATATTTTCCTTCCCCATTTTCCCCCCGGTCCCCATGATCTTCCTGATCTATTCTTCCGTATTTTTCCTCCCGCATTTCCGCATGATCTTCCCATCATTCTCATTTCTCCTCAGCACACCCCATGATCTTCCCCATTGTTCCCCATTTTCCCAGCATCCACAATGTCTTCCCATCGTTTCCCCAATTTTACTCCGCAGCATCTCCACATTATGTCCCATTTGTTCTCCATTTCCCAGCGTCGTCCCCATTATCCTCCCATCATTCCCCATTTGTTCCCCAGCACACCCCCCATGATCTTCCCATCTTCTCCATTTTCCCCATAACCCGCCATATCTTGTAATCGTTTCTACATTTTCCCCAGCAATCACCCACCGATACTGTCCCATCATTCCCCAGAGTTTTCCCCAGCAACCCACCATGATTCCTCTCTCATCATTCTCCATTTTCACCCAGCGTTATCCCAGTTATCTTGTTAATGTTCTAGCATTTTCCCCATCATCGCCCCATGATCTTCGCCCTGTTCCCATTTTCCCCAGCATCCTACATGGGATTGTTCGCCATCGTTCCCATTTTCCCAGATGTCCCCCTTGATCTCATATCGTTCCCATACCCTAGCGTTCCCTTGAATTCCTTCCCCATCATTTCTCCATTTTCCCCAGCGCCCGCCATGATCTTCCCCCGATGCGTTTTCACCATTTTCCTCAGAATTACTCGCATAATCTTCCCATCATATCCCCATTCCCGCTCTGTTCCACTTCTTATCGATTTTCCCCCATCCACCCATGATTTCCCATAGCTCTCCATTTTTCGCCCAGATCAGTCCCCCAGATCTTCCCACGTTTCCCCATTTTCCACAGCATACCCCCACGATTTCCATCGTTTCCCCGTTTTCAAGCATCCCCTGAATCTTCTCTCCCATCATTTCCCATTTTCCCACCGCAGTGTTCCATTATCTTCCCATATTTCCCCATTTCCACACGGCCCCCCAGATCTTCCCTATCCATATCCCCATTTACTCCCCAGTCGTTCCCCCCATATCTTCCCCATCATTCTCCATTTTCCCCTCCCACGTCCCCACATGATCTTCCATCGTTCACCCTTTTCACAAAGCATCCCCCATGATTCTTCCTAATTCCCATTTTCCCTCCCCCTAATGCTTCACCATATCGCCGTATATTTCCCCATTTTTCCGTCCAGTGTCCCCCATTAGTCTTCCCATCATTCCCCATTTTTCCCCAGCCGTCCCCCTTTATGTTCACTCATTCTCCATTTTCCCAGCGTCCCCAATGATCTTTCCATCGTTTGCCCCTCCCCCACAAATCCCATCATATCACAACATCCCATCCGCCCCCCCCCCCCATTTTGTCTCCAGCATCCGCCATGATGCTTACCCTCATTCCCCATTTCCCCTCAGTGTCCCCCATGATACTTCCATTATTCCCCATTTCCCCAGCGTCCCGATGATCTCCCACTTCCATCTTCTCCAGTTTTCCCCAGTGTCCCCCATTATTTTCCTCATCTGTCTCCATTTTACCCACGCGTCCCCCACTGATCTTCCATGTTCTCCTCATTTTCCCCCAACGTTCCTCCATGGATCTTCCCATCGTTCCCCTTTTTTCTCCCAGATACCCCTACGTTTCCCATGTTTCCATTTTCAACAAGCATCCCACATGAATCTTCCACATAATTCCCATTTGTCCTCAGCGTAAACATATCTTCCCATATTTTCCTCCCTCCCATTTTCCATCGCAGTGGTCCCCCCCTTATCTTCCCATCATTCTCCCCATTTTCATTTTTTCCGCCAGCATACCCCCATGAATTCTCATCATTCTAATTTCCCCAGCAACCCCATGATGTTCCCCATCCCGCATATATCCTCCATTCGCACCTCCCATATCTGCCCTCAAGTTCCAGTGCCCCAATCGTTATTTCACATCATGTCTCCATTTTCCCCCCCCAGTGCCCCCAATGAATCTTCCCATCTTCCCAATTTTCCCCAGCGTCCCCATGATCTTCCCTATCGTCCCTTCCCCATTTTCCCATCGTGTCACCCATGTCTTCCCATCATTCCCCATTCCTTCCAGTGGTCCCAATCTCTCCATTGACCCATTTCCACAGTGTTCCCATATATTCACTATTTACTTCCCCAGCGTCTCCCCAAGCATCTTTTCCTCATCATTTCCACATGTTTCCCCAGTTGTCCCCATGATCTTCCCATCGTTCTCCATTTTTCCTCCAGTGTCCCCCAATGAGATCTTCCAATCGGTGTTTCCCCCATTGTTCCCCAGCATCCCCCATGAATTTCCCATCGTTTCCCAATTTTCCCCAGCGTCCTCATTATCTTTCCCATACATGTGTCCAATTTCCCCCCATCATCCCCATGATCTTCCCTCGTTCCCATTCCCAAGCATCCCCATGATCTTCCCACAATGTCCAATGCTTCCCTGTCACCGCTCCCACATCATCCCATGATCTTCCCATCTTTCAATTTCCCAGCATTCCCCCCTCAGATTTCCCACCATATCCCCATTTTCCCCCAGAGCATCCCTCATAATGCTTCCCATTTTTCCCCATTTTCCCCAGTGTCCCCATGATCTTCCTATCATTTCTCCGATTTCCTCCAGCATTCACATTGATCTTCCCAGCGTATCCCTCATTTTCTCCTAAAGCAAACCCCCCCAGATCTCCGATCTTCCCTTGTTCCCCATTTTACCCCCAGACATCCACATGACTCTTCCCATCCGTCTCCCCCATTTTCCCCAGCATCACCATTATGTTCCATTGTTCTGCAATTTTCCCCCCATCAGCGCTACCCCCCATTATCTTTCCAATCATATCCCCATTTTCCCCAGCAACCTCCCCATGACTTCCCCAATTCGTTCTTCCTTTTCACCCATGCGCACGCATTATCTTGTAATCGGTCTACATTTTCCCCAGCATCCCCCATGACTCTTCCATCATCCATTTCTCCCCATGTCCCCCAGCAAACCCCCATGATCTTCCACTCATTCTCCATTTTCCCCAGCGTAATCCCATTATCTTGTAATCGCGTTCTACATTTACCCCATCATCCCCCCATGATTCTTACCATCGTTCCCATTTCTCCACAGAATACCTCATGATGTTCACTCGTCTCCTCCATTTTCCAGGTCCCCCTTGATCTTTAGGGTCCGTATCCCTGCGTCCCCTGAGTTCCCATCATTTCCTGTTTGCAGCGTTCTCCCATATTTCCATCTCAGATCTGTCTCCATCGTTCTCCACTTTCCACCATCCTCCATGATCTTCCCATATATCCCCATTTTCCTGACGTTCCCCCAGATCTTTACATTGTTTCCCCTATTTCCCCTTCAAACCTCCCCCTGATCTTATCAATCGTTTCCCCCCATTTTCCCAAACATCCTCCCATGATCTTCCCATCATTCCCCATTTTCCCCAGCGCCCCCCCATGTCTTCCCACCATTCTCCCATTTTCCCCAACTTCCTCCCATGAGGTGTTACATCATCCCTCCTCTTCTGCCCCACGTTCCCCCTCCAGTCGCTCTTATTCCCCACTGCTCTACCATACCATTTTCCCCAGCTTCCCCCCATGATACTTCCCATCGTTCTCCATTTTCCCCAGTGTCCCCCAGATTATTTTCCCATCATTACTCCAATTTCATCCCACGTCCCCATGATTCCAATCGTTCCTCACATTTTCCCCTCCCGTCCCCCCAATTGACTTCCCAGTCGTTCCCCTATTTTCCCCCAGATCCCCCACGATCTTCCTATCGTATCCCCATTTTAACAGGGCATCTCCCACATGATCTTCCCATAATTCCCATTTATTCCCTCAGCATTCCCATAATTTCCCATCATTCCCCATTTTTCCCCAGCGTCCCCCATGATCTCCAATTCGTTCTCCATTTTCCCCAGTGTCCCCCAATATGTTTCCCATCATTCTCCATTTCCCTCAGCGTCCCCATGATATTTCCAATACGTTCTCCATTTCCCCTAACGTCCCTCCATGATATTTGGCGCCCATCGTTCCCCATTTTCCCCCTATACCGCCGAACGATCTTCCCATCGTTCCAGTTCAATTTCAAACACAAAGCATCCCCATGATCTCCCATAATTCCCATTTTCCTCAGCGTTCCATACTCTTCCATATTGCCAATTTTCCCTCCTCTAATTTCATCCGCAGTGTCCCACCCCTATCTCTCCCATCAGTCCCGCTGTTTTCCCCATCGTCCCCCATTACTCAGTCATCCCTTAGCTCCTTCTTACCAGCATTTTTCTCATTGTTCCCCAGTGTCACCCCCCTTTATGTTCCCCATCATTCTCCCATTTTCCTCCTTTTCAGCGATCCGCCCAATGATCTCCCATCTTCCCCATTTTTTCACAGCATCCACCATGATCTTACCCATCATTCCCCATGTTCACTTCAGTCGTCCCCATGATCTTCCCCAATTTCCCCCCATTTTCCCCAGCGTCCCCATATCGCAATCGATATTCAGTCCATGATCCACTTCCCATTCCCAATACCCGATCATCGCTTCCACCTTTTCCAACATCCCCTGCATCTTACAACCTTCGCTCCTCTTCCATATTAGAGTTCCGCAGTTCCCATATATTCCTCCCTTCGCATACCATACTTCTCACCTCATTTTCCCCAGCAATACCCCTACGAGTTCCCACTTGCCCCATTTTCACAGCTGTCACCGGATCCCCCATCATCTTCCCTTATCCAATTGTCCAGGCAGTGTAAGGTTCTTCTGCCGCTCGGCGTTGCCCCATCTTCACCCACCTTCTCGTACCCCCAATTTCCTAGTCCACCCGCTCATTTTCCCAGCCTCGTTTCCGCAAGTTTCGAGTCCACCCCCTTTCACGTGCGCCCTTCATTCATATCCCGCCCGATTTCCCCATTCCTACTCAGCTATCCCCCTGATTCTAGTCCTTTATCCATTGTGCCTCTTCCCAGCACCCCTATTAGTTCCTATCTGATGCATTCCACCATTGCTAATCTCCCCACTCCAGAATCGTCCCATCCCCGGGTGTCCAAACTTTGCTCCCCCTCCCCATTATTGTCCCCTCTGTTCTTTCACATAGGCCTTCCGCAATAGAATTTCCGTACCAGCCCCCGATATTCTCCATCCAGCTGCACCACAATGACTTCCCATCGTGTCCCCATTTTTCCCAGCATCCACATGTCTCTCCCTTAGAATCCAAATCTCATATGTCCCATTTTCCTCATGTCCTCCATTGATCTCCCATATTTCCCCCATTTTCCACAGTGTCCCCATGCATCTGTCCCATCTTCCAAATTTTCCCCAGATTCCTCCCACAGTCTTCCATCAGTTCCCCATTTTCCCCAGTGGTCCCCCCCATGATCTTCCCACTGTTCTCCATTTTCCCTCCGTGTCCCCCATATCTTCCAACTTAGGTTTCCCATTTCCCCAGCCATCCCCATGAACTTCTCCATCGTTCTCCCATTTCCCAGCGTCCGCAATGGATCTTCCCATCATTGTCCAATTTCCCTCCATCATCCCCATGATCTTCCCATCGTTCCCATTTTTCCCAAGGCATCCCTCCCATGTACTTCCCATCATTGTTGTCCAATTCCCCATCATTCCCCCAATGATCTGTTCCCATCTTTCCACATTTTCCCCAGCTTCACCCCAAGATCTTCCCATCATTCCCCCAATTTCCCCAACGTCCCTATGTCTCACAATATTTCCATGTTCTCTGATATTTCCCCCGCGTCACGCCATATCTTCTATCGTACCTCTCTCCGCAATTTTCCCCAGCGTCCCCCCCATGATCTCCATCGTCTGCGCATTTTTCCCCCAGCGATTCCAAGTTATGTTTCCCATACGTTCTCCTTTCCCCAGCGTACCACCTGATCTTCCCACTCATTTCCTCATTTCCCCTTCCAGTCATTCCCCCATTGATCTTCCAATCATTCCATTTTCCCCGTGCTAAGCCCCATTATCTTTGTAATCGTATTACATTTTCCCCAGCATCCCCATATCTTCCCATGTTCCCTTTTCCCCATTTTCCTCCTCTCCCCAGATCCCATGATCTTCCCAGCATTCTCACATTTTGCCCAGCGTCCCCCATGATGTTCGCAATCAATTCTATTCCTCCATTTTGGGTTTTTTTTCCTCTCCTTTTCCCCAGTCGTCCTCCCTGCGTTCCCGACCTTTCCCCATTTTCCCCAGCGTCCCTCATGGTCTTTCCCATTGGTTCCCCCACTTTCCCCCATATACCACCATTGACTTTGTCCCCGTCTATTCAATTCCTCAATCATTCTCCATGTCCCCCAGCGTCATTAGATCTCCCCCATCATTTCCCCTATTTTCCCCCAGCGTCCCCATAGATCTTCCACCATTCTCCTCATTTTCCCCAGCCCTCCTCCCATATGGTTCACATCATTCCCAATGCTCCTCAGTGCACCTCCCCCCCATGATCTTCCCATACATTCCCCCTCCCCCATTCCCGATTTATCCCCAGCATTTCCGCATGATCTTCCCATCATTCCCCATTTCCCCAGCAACGCCCCATGATCTTCCCATTGTTTCCCCATTTCCACATCAATCCACCACATGATCTTCCCATCATTCTCTTTTTCCCAATCCCCCATGATCTTCCCACTCATTCCCTCCATGTATGGCCCCAGCGCGTCCCCCCATGATTTTCCACATCATTCCCTCCCCTCCCCATTATTCCCCACATCGCCCCATGATCCCCACAGTCCCTCCATTTTCCTTCCCTTCCCCCAGCCTCCCCCATAATCTTCCCATCATTTTCCATTTTCACACAGCCTCCTCCCCCGATCTTTCTTGCAATTTTTCCCTTTTCCTTTTCCCATTTTCCCCAGCATTCCCCCATGACTCCCCATCATTCCCATTTTTCCCGCAGCATTCCGCATGATCTTCCCATCGTTGCCCCATTTTTCCCCCGCTTCCCCCATGAGTTCCCATCGTTCCCCATTTTCACACAGTGGGTCCCCAGATCTTACCATCCGTCTTCCATTTTTTCCCCGCATCCCCCATTAATGTTTTCCCATCGTTTCTCAATTTTCCTCAGCGTCCACCATGATCTCTAATCGTTCCTCCATATTTTCCCCAATCCCCCATGATCTTCCCATCGGTTCCCCATTTTCCTCCTAGATCCCCCATGATCTTGCCCATCGTTTCCCCATTTTTAAGCCAGATCCCCCATGATCTTCCATCATTCTTCTCCCTTTCCCCGCAGCAATCAACCATGATCTTACCCCCGTTCTCAATTTTCCTCAGCGTCCACCATTTCTATCTAATCGTTTCTCCTAGCATTTTTCCCTACACATCCCCTGATCTTTTCCCATCGTTTCCCCATTTTTCCCAGATCCCCCCCATGATCTTCCCGTCATTCTCTCATTTCCACAGCATCACCCATAGATCTTTCCCATGCGGTTCTCCATTTTTACCAGCGTACCACCCCACGCATGATCTTCTAATCGTTCTCCATTTCCCCCCCAGCATCCCCCCTGATCTGTCCATCGTTCCCGCATTTCTCCCAGATTCCCCCCCATGATCATTCCCATCGTCACCTCCCATTTTACCGCAGTCCCCAAGAACTTCCTTCATTCATCTTCATTTCCCCCCCGTCATTAAAAATCTTCCCATCATTCCTATTTTTCCCCTACCCCAGCGTCCCATGACTTCCCACCTTCTCCATTTTCCCAGCCTCAGTCCCATGATGTTCACATCATTCCCAATTCTCCCCTCAGTGTCCCCCATGAATCTTCCCATCATCCCCTTTTCCTCGCCTCGTCCCCCCCCCATGGTCTTGCTTCCATCGTTCCCATTTTTCCCCAGCCATCCCTACGATGACTTTCCCATCATTCCCCATTTTCCTCCCCACGCCGTCCATGATCTTCCAATAGTTTTCTCCTCGCATTTTCCTCCCCCCAGTGTCCCCCATGATCTTAGAGAAAACACTAGGGTTAGGCTAGGGGTCACAGAACACACCAATATGTGAAATAAAAGAATGAGTGAATAAATGGTAAATCCAAAAAAGTGGGTGCACAACTGTGAAACTTGATAGTGAATCAGAAAATGGGGGGAAGGAAAAACGAACAAAAATGGATGGTCCCTCCTAAGAGAATTCACTATACTGCACTTCTACGTTGATTTTTAAAAAATTTTAACTTGTTAATAATTGTAGCATAAAACTATGTTAACACCAAAACGTCGTTATTTGTGCCTTAAGAAAAATTAACTTGAACATACCTAGCGTCCGTGTCAGTGAATGTTGCGTTGGTATGGTCATCAACAACAAATTGTATAGAGATTACAGGGACACAGGATGCTAATAGTCAGGGTTAAACCCCGTTCTGGGCACCTATGAGAATTATGGACATGGTCTTATAATATCTTACACAAAAAACTCAGTGACCGATTGTGTCCGTGACAATACAGCCTTCCGGCTGTAGACTTTTAACCACCACAGAAGCACTTAGGGATGTCAGTTAGTAGTGTAATTATACTCGATCGCAATGTTATGAAAGTGCTACTGATATTAATAGGATGGAGGTTAAATGATTCACAGGCAAGTGAAGCAATGTTCACAGCATTTTGATCATTGAATCATCGAATGCACACTCTCCAAATAGATCATTATCGTAATAAAGAGCAGGAATGGACTTGCTCACTGAGTGTTAGTTGAAAGTAACCCAATTCAGATCTACTAGATAGAGCCAGAGATCTACAGAGCCTACATAAAAGAACAGCTCCAGTAGAAGACGGACCCATTGCGCGTTTCCAACGCGCGTTTCGCTCCGCCAAGGAGCTTCTCAGGGGACAAATTTGCTGTGTGGGTGGAAGAATGAAAACTAAACCCTTAATAGCCCAAACGTACCTTGATTACAGAGTTTGAACACTTAACAGCTGTTCACTATTCGCATCTTTTGGTCCCGGTTTTGCCAACTGAACCCCATCAAACTACAAAAAAAAATGCTTAATAAAGAACATCTGGGTAGGTTCCCCCACACTATACACAACAACGTGTGCTGAATTAGTGTGTAAATTCGAGTGTTTTTAGGGTCTTATAATAATAGTGTGGGCATGAATCTGCGAGATTTGAGTCGTCAATGGCGGCTGCGCATGCAGGACGTCAGAGAATCCAACAACCCAGAGTAAGAACACACGTGCGCATTGCCGTGGACACTTAGAGTAAAAGTGGCGTAAATCCAAGTTAATCGCTGTGGCGGCATGGCGCGAAAGACCTTTTAGGCTCTATCCCGATGATCCGTTCTACTGCGGTCATTGCACGGAGACTCCAAAATACCTCCGTGGTCATATCTAGGCGCTGTGCAGGGGACTAAGCACCAAACTTGTGCGATAGTCCATGCAAATTGCTTCATTATTCTTTTCGTTGAAATAAAGACCAGGAAGAGAATAGTATAGGCTACACGAAGGGGAAGAAGGAGCAAAGCTAAGAAGGATGGATAGTAACCCTCCTGACACCTTGATTAGCTGTATGCCCGAAAATCATAGTTGCGCGCAGTGGCTCATGGCATCGGGACTTCTAAAATTATCCACAAAAATAAAAATGTTCATTCGGCGCATCGTGGGCCTTAGAAATATTTTTTAGCCTTATTAACAAAAAGTGTGATTTTGTTTGTTCAATCAAATCGATCTTGTGGCTCTATACATATAGTTGAAAATGATCATGATATACATGTAAGCCCTAATTGGTCAATATAAGCTTTTTGAGGTCCTATAGTGAATATCTTTAAAAGCTCATGCCGCTAGCTTGTTGGCAAGTAAGAAGGGTATGATTGAAATGTGACAGATGATCATCAATTTAATGGTGGTAAAGGGTCTATAAGTGCCTTATGGAACTATTTTGATGTCAGATAATAATTGCAGAGATTAAGTTTGTATGTACTCTCCCCGCCATGATCTTCCTTGCATCGTTCCCCATTTTCCCCAGATCCCCCATGATCTTCCCATCGTTCCCCACCCCCCCCCCATTTTCCCAGATCCCGCCATGATCTTCCTCTTCCATCGTTCCCCTCCACCCCCCTCTCCACCCCAATTTTTCACCCCCAAGCCCCACCCATTTCTTTCAATCTTTCCTTCCTCCCTTTTTCCAAAGTTTCCCCGATGATCTTCAACATCGTTCCCCCCCAGCTCCGCCCCCATGATCTTACCATCGTTCCCCCATTTTCCGCCAGCGTCCCCATGATCTTCCCATCCTTTCTCTCCCATTTTCCCACAGCATTCGGCATGATCTTCCCATCGTTCACCCATTTTCCTCCAGCATCCCCCAGTGATCTTCTTCCAATGTTCCCCATTTTCCCAGCATTACCATGATGTTCCCATCATTCTTCATCTCCTTCTCGCATTTTCCCTAATCATCCTCGCCCCAGATCTTCTTCCCATTGTTTCCAGCATTTTCCTTTTTCCGCAGGCATCCCTCTGATCTTCCCATCGTTACCCCTCTTAAAATCGATAAAATGCAAAAAAGGCTTTTCTGATAAGACAAAAGACGGGAAGAAAAAAGTGGTACGTACAATGACAGCGAGGATGGAAAAAACAAGTGAATGGATGGAACGCAGATGGAAAAGCTATAAATCCGACCGCGACAAAGATAGAAGGACTGGAGAATAGATCACCCCCGGTAGCTCCGAAAACACCCACATGACCTATACACAAAATCGGAAATAGGCCGAAAAACACAATTAACGCCATTTCCCCCAGCGTCCCCCATTATCTTTCCCATCGTTCCCCCCCCCCATTTTCCCCTGTGTCCCCCCATTAATCTATGTTTATCTTAATACGTATGTTATATCCCTTTACAACATGTTATACCTCCCCGCTTCACAGCGTTTACTATAGAACATGTAAGCTGGTGTAGCAAAAGTGCGTATAACTAATACATAGTGGACAACATAGCCCCTGTAGATACACTCTGTTTCTGTATGAATTGGTGATTTATTTAAATAACTTTATTATTGACAATATCGTTAAAATATTGGGGTTTAAAACAATGATTAAATGATGCCAAGTTGTGGGCTAACTCTACGATAGGTTTATCCAGAGAGTATACAATGGTGTATATTAATGCCCGTGTTAGGGTAATTCACTGGCCCCTAGTGTTCCTCATATGGAGACAATGGCTAGAGTTCTTGTAAAGAATATTAGCGGCTTGTGGCCACAGACTGTAGCGACCCAGTATTGAAATACTGTAGGTGACACTAGTTTGATTGGACCTTAACTTACTGCTTTGGCTGCAGCTATTGGTACCATTATAGACTTTGTGTATAGAAGATGCTAGTCTATTGCACCTATTCGAGTTTTTAAAACACCAGCAAATGTGTGGGTGGTGGTATGTTAATAACAATGGTGTTGATAATACCCACGTGTACTGCCAAGTGTGTAAGTAACAGGGCTAGAATAGACCATAATTAGTTTTGCAATACTGTGTAAGTTATGGCGCCTGCGTGTAAATTCTGTATAACACTATACTCAATTTCAGCTGAGTAACTTCATCCTTTTAGGGTATTAATATCGGTCTATTATGAAAGACCTTTCCCTAGTTGGTGTAGTGCTCTTCATATTGTTAATGTCTGGCATTCCAGAGTATAATTCTGGATTGGTTGGCCGTTTTTGCTCAATTGTATTAATGCCCCTTTAGCTACATGCTGTGTTTGGGGATTAGCATTCAAGGCTTCGCATGTTACTGTGATTTTACTGCCAATATTCTGCTGTCCTTTACTGATTGTGACTGGCTAAGATCGTAGGAGCTTTCAGCAGTCCATTACGTGGGCAGGGCTTGACACACTGCTGACTGTTTGAATCTCTCTGAGTCAGTGTACTGAACTCATGGCCTCTGTCAAGGCTACGGCCTCAGGTCACGCTTGCGCTTCGATTTGCGGCCCCGCGGTGGCCATTTGAGCGAGATTCCCCCCCCCCCCACCTAGCAGGGGAGCCTCGGAGGCTGGTCCCGGTCGCTTACCATGGCTGCACAGCTTACTACACCCTCTGTCGCGCGTCAGCCCGCTGGAGACAACATAGAGGGTGTTTTTCCTAGTCTTTGACCGCGTGACGTGTGTGGCTGTGGAGCAATGGTGTGAGTTTAGTCTTCGGGAGGAGGAGAAAGGCTTCCGGGGTTGCGGGGAGGAGTTGTGGAGTGAAGCAGGGTGAATGCCTTTCTCTGTGTGGTGTGGTCTGTGTTTGTGCTGCTGTCCTGTGTGTGTAATGTGTGTGCCCGAGTGGCGTGTAGTGGCCTGCCTCTGTCTGTCTGTGTGTGTGTGGTGTGTAGATGCGTGCGTTCCTGCCATGCCTGTGTGTGGCGCGCGTGTGTGTAGAGTGGCGTGAGTGCCTGCCTGGTGTGTGTGTGTGTAAATGGTGTGTCTGAGTGCCTGCGTGTGTTGTGTGTTTCAATACTTACCGAATCTCTCTCCAGCTCAGCCCGATTCCGTGGAAGAGTGTGGGGGGGAGTAAGTCGGGTTCCCTCCGTCTCAAAGCCACGCCCCCCCCGCGCCTGTCAACCGCGCCGCGACCACCCGCCCCCTCCTCCCGCTCGCCGGCTCCCGCTTGCCCTACACAGACCGCATATCGCGTTCTGTGTATCTCAGCTGCACCGCCTGTCAGCGTGCGGGTTGTCCGCGCGTATCTGGAGCAAGGGGCCTTAGTCCTATGGTAACTCAGAAGGTTTCCCTATGTCTTATGAATGTTATTTAATAGCCTTGATTAACCTGTAGTGACCCCCATTCAAACTTTTAGGCGCAGACTCCATTTTCCCCAGCGACCATGACTCACCATCGTTCCTTTTCGGTACATTTCTGTATCGTACATTTTTCCCCACATCCCCCATGGATCTTCCCTCATCCCCATTTTTCCCACACCCCACTGATCTCCCCATCATGCTCCATTTTCACTCGCCCGCGATTCCAGTATCTTTGTAATCGTTTACATTCTTTCCCCATCATCGCCCCATCGATCTTTCCCATCGTTCCCATTTTCCCAGGTCACCCTCATGAATGTTCCCCTCGTTCTCATTTCCATCAAGCGTCCCTTGAGCTTCCTATCGTTCCCGATATCCCTGAGGCTTCACCTTGAATCTCCACATCATTACCCCATTTTGTCGCCTCGCAGTCCCCATGTTCCGAATGATCTTCCAGCGTTCTCCCTTTTCCTGCCACATCACTCCATGATCTTCCATCATTCTCCCATTTTCTGAGCGTCCCCCCATGATCTCACCCATTGGTTTCCTATTTTCCAAACATCCCCCATGATCTTATCATCGTTCCCCATTTATCCAACACCTATTCCCCCAGATTTTCCCACTCATTCCCATTTTCCCCAGCGTCCACCCCTGATCGTTCCAACCAGTCGCCATTTTCCCCAACTTCTCCCATGAGTGTTTACCTATCATTTCCCAATTCTCCCCAGGTGCCCACCCATGATCTTCCCATCATTCCCCATTTTCCCCAGCTTCCCCCATGATCTTCCTCATGTTCTACGCGATTTCCCCAGTGTCCCATTATAGTTTCCCATCATCTTCTCCCTTTTCCATCCACCGCACGTCCCCCTGATCTTTCCCCATCGTTTCCCTTTTCCCAGATCCCCACGATCTTCCGTATCGTCCCCATTTCACAGCATCCCCCATGATCTTCCCATAAATTCCCATTTTTCCCTCACCAGGTTCCCATAATCTATCCCATCCTTCCCCCATTTTCTCGCCAGCGTCCCCCATGATCTTCCATCGTCTCCATTTTCCCCGTGGTCCCCATAATTTTCATCATCTTCTCCATTTTCCCCCAGCGTTCCCCCAATGATTCCCAATCGTTCTCACTTTTCACCCAACGGATCCCCCCATGATCTTCCATCGTGTCCCCCCATTTTCCCCAGATACCACCACGATCTTCCCATCGTTCCCCATTTTCACACAGCATCCCCATGATCGTTCCCTATCATTGCCCATTTTCTCAGCGTTCCATTTGATACTTTTCCCATATTTCCCCATTTGTCCCCTCAGTGTCCCCTTATCTTCCCATCATTCCCCATTGCAGTCCTGCCCCCCGCTCCCCCCTTATCTCAGTATTCGTTCCCACAGGCGTCCACAAATTCCGCGTCCATATCTGCTGTTCCGCCATTTTCAATAATTCAACATATAGCGATGCCCCAGTGAAACGTTCCTTATATCCCATATGCACATTTTCGAGTAACCGGGAGAAATTGATCCCAGCTGCGTTTGCAACTCATTCCGGCAAAATTTGGCTTCCTTTGCAGTGCCCGTTTTTCAATATATCATTTCCCCAGCGTCCCCCTTTAGTGTTCCCAATCATTCTCACATTTTCCCTCCCCAGCGTCCCACTGAGTCTTCCCATCGTTCCTCCCATTTTTCCCAGCATCGCCATTGATCTTTCCCATCATTCCAGCCATTTCCCCAGCATCCCCCATGACTTCTCATCATTCTCTCATTTTCCCCAGCAACCCCAATGATGTTCCCATCATTCCTATCCTTTGTCCCGCGCCTCCCCCATTCTTGCCCATTCCTTCTCCATTCTCCCCAGTGTCCCCCCTTTATTTACCCTCATTCTCCATTTCCGTTCCCCCAGCTGTCCCCATGATCTTATCCCATCGTGCTCCCACCCATTTTTCCTCCCAGCATCCACCGCATGATCTTCCCATATTGCCCCATTGTTCCTCAGTGTCCCCATGGATACTTCCCTATTCTCCCCATTTTTCCACCATGTCCCCCCATATATCTTCCCATCTTTTCCACATTTTCCCCAGATTCCATCCCCAAGATCTTCTCCCCATCATCTCCTCCCCATTTGTCCTCAGATCCCAATGAACTTCTCATCGTTCCCAATTTTCCCAGCATCATCGCCATGATCTTCCCATCATTGTTCGCAATTTCCCCAGTCATCCCCCATGATTCTTCCCATCGTCCCCTTTCCCAAGCATTCCTCCATGAGCTTCCCAATCATTTGTCCCATTTAAGACCATCATAGCCCTATGATTTCTTCCCATGCTTTCCACATTTTCCCCAGCTTCCCCCAAGATGGCTTCCTACCTTACACAGTGTGTTCCCCATTTTCCCCAGCATCCCTCTAACTTCAATCTTCATTTTTTCCATTTCCCCCTTTTCCCCAGTGTCTCCCATGATTCTATCATTACTCGATTCCATTCCCCAGCATTCCGCATGATCTCACCATCGTTCGCCTTGTTCCTCAGCACCCCCAGATCTTCCCATTGTTCCCATGTTTCCACCCAGCATATCATGATCTTTCCCATCGTTCCCCATTTTCCAGCTCACACATTATGTTCCCATTGTTCCTCCATTCTCCCCACGTCCCCACATTATCTTCCCTATCATTCCCCATTTGCCCCCAGCAAACCCCCATGATTCTACCCATCGTTCTCCATTTGCCCCAGCACTAAACCCCACTTCTCCTGTGTAATCGTTCTACATAATTTCTCCCCAGCATGCCCCCGATGATCGTCCCAGTCATCCTATCCCATTTTCCCCAGCAACCCCCTCATGATCTTCCCATGCATCTCCTTGCCCAGTTTCCCTATATCGTTCCCTTACATTTTCAACATCTTCTAACCGTGTTTCTCCCCCCATACCCCAATCTTAGTCTTCCCAGGTTCCATTTTCCAATCATCCCTCATGATGTTCCCATCGTTCTCCATTTTTCTCCAGCGGTCCCCCTGATCTTCTATCGTTCACGATTATCTAGCGTTCCCCTTGATCTCCCATCATTTCCCATTTTTCCCCAGCGTTCCCCATGATCTTCCCATCGTTCTCCCATTTCTCCCCCACATCATCCATGATTTCTTCCCATCATTCCCCAATTTCCTGAGGTCATCTGCCCATGATCTTTCCAATTTTTTCCTATTTTCATTCCATATCCCAACATACCCCATGATCGTATCAGGGCCGTTCCCCATTTCTCCCCCAAACATTCCACGCCAGATCTTCCCATCATGTCTCCCATTTTCCCCCCAGACGTCCCCCATGATCTTCCATCCATTCTCCCATTTTCCCCAAGCTTTCTCCATGATTTTAATCATTCCCAATTCTACCACAACGGTCCCCCCCATGATACTTACCCATCATATCCCTTTTCCCCCTAGCTTCCCCATGATCCTTCCATCGTCTCATTTTCCCCCCCAGTGTGACCCCCATATTTCCCACTCTCCCCAGTTCTCCCATTTCCAGTCCCCTCGACCCCATGATCTTCCCAAGCGTTCATCTACATTTCCCTCCCCACGTCTCTCCCATGATATTCCCATACCGTTCCCATTTCCCCCAGATTCCCCCGATCTATTATCGTTCCCCATTTTCAACAGCATCCACCCATGACTTTTCCCATAATTCCATTTTCCTCAGCGTTCCATAATCTTCCCATCATTCCCCTTCCCCCCCAGCGTCCCACATATTCTTCCAATCGTTCTCACATGTTCCCCAGTGGTCCCCCATTATTTTCCCATCATTCCCTTTTCCCCCCGCGTACCCCCATGAGTCTTCCAATCGTTGTCTCCATTCATTCCCCAACGTCCCCCCATGATCTTCACTTCCATCGTTCCCCATTTTCCCCAGAACCCCACGATCTTCCCATCGTTCCCCCATTTTCAACAGACAGTGACCCCCAATGATCTTCCCATCATTCCCATTTTCCTACGTTCCCATAATCCTTTCCTATTTCCCCATTTTTCCGCAGTGTCCCCCATTAGCTTCCCATCACTTCCCATTTTCTTCCCAGTCGTCCCCATATCTTCTTCGTTCCCATCATTCTACATTTTCCCCCAGCGTCCCCCAATGATCTTCCCATCGTTTCCCCATTTTCACACTCTCCCCCATGATCTTCCCATAATTCCCATTTTCTCACGTCCCATATCTATCTATCCATATTTCCCCATTGTTTCCCGCAGTGTCCCCCATTTATCTTCCCATCATTCACCCATTTTCCCCAGCGTCCTCCCTATGTTCCCATCATTCTCCATTTTTTTTCTCCCCAGCGTCCCCAATGATCTTACCCATCGTTTCCCCCCATTTCCCAGGCATCGCTCATGATCATTCCCTCATTCCACATTTTCCCTCAGTGTCCCCAGGATATTCCCATATTTCCCCATTTTCCCCCGCGACATCCCATATCTTCCCCTCGAGCATTCCCATTTTCCCCCAGATCTGTCACCCATCGATTTTCCATCATTTTCCATGTCCCCTATTTTCCCTCATCGTTTCGGTCGGCCCCATGATCTTCCAATCTTCTCGCATATTCCCCAACGCTCCTCCATGTATCTTCCCATCGTTTTATCACCCCATTTTCCCCATGTTTCCAGATACCCCACGATCTTTCCCATCGGTTGCTCCCATGTTCAACCCAGCATCCCCCAATTGATCTGTACCCCAGTACATCCATTTCCTCAGCGCTAAACAAATCTTCCCATAGTCCCCGATGTTCCCCATATTTCGCGCAGTGTCCCCCTCATTATCGTCCCATCATTCCCATTTCCCCAGCATCCAGCATGAAACTCTCAGTCATTGCTCAATGTTTCCCCAGCAACCCCATTGATGCTTCCCATCATTCCCCACCCTCATTTTCCCCAGTGCCCATGATATTCCCACCTCATTACTTCCCATGTTTCCCCCAGTGTGTCCCTTTAGTGTCATTCCATCATTCTCCATTCTTCCCCAGGTCCCAATGATCTGTCCCACCGTCGGTGTTCCCCCATTTTATCGCGGCAGCATTCCACCATGATCTCTCCCTCATTCCCCATTTTCCTTCCTCAGTGTCCCATGATCTTCCCATATTTCCCCCATTTTCCACAGTGTCCCCCCAGATCTGATCCCATCTTCCACATTTTTTCCCCGTCTGTCCCCCAAGATCTTCCCATCAGTACCCATTTTCCCACAGTGTCCACCCATGGATCTTCCAGCGTCCTCTCCATTTTCTCCTCCGGTTCCCCCTCCATGATCTTTCATAGTTTCCCATTTTCGCCCCACATCCCCCAGAAGACTTCCCATCGTTTCCCTCATTTCCCCAGCGTCCTCCATGATCTCCACATACATGTATCCAATTGTCCCAGTTCCATTCCCCATCTGCCCAGTCTTCCAATCGCATTCCACTTTTTCCCACAGCATCCCTCCATATTCTTCCCATCATCTGACAATTTCCACCACTAATCCCCCATGTATCTCCCATCATTCCACTTTCTCCCCCACTTCCCCAAGAATCTCCCACACATTTCCCCCATTTTCCCCTCCCCAGGCAATCCCTCATAATCTTATCACTTATTCCTTTTTCCCCATTTTCTCCCCCCCGGTCCCCATGATCTTCCTATCTATTCTCCGCATTTTTTCCCCACCGCATTTCCGCATGATCTTCCCATCATTTCACTCATTTCTCCTCAGCAACCCCATGATCTTCCCTTGGTTCCCCATTTTCCCCAGCACACATGTCCTGATCCCATCGTTCCCCATTTTACTCCGCAGCATCCACCATTATGTTCCCATTTGTTTCTCATTTCACCCAGTCGTCCCCCATTATCTTCCCAGTCATTCCCCAGTTGTTCCCCAGCACACCCCAGATCTTCCCATCGTTCTCCATTTTCCCCAGATACCCGCCATTGATCTTGTAATCGTTTCTACATTTCCCCAGCAATCCCCCGATTGTCCCATCATTCCCAATTTTCCCCAGCAACCCCCATGAACTTCCTCCATCCTCATTCTCCTTTTCCCCAGCGTTTATCCCATTATCTTGTTAATGTTCTAGATTTTCCCACATCAGTCCCCCATGATCTTCGCCTCGTTTCCCATTTTCCCATGCATCCACCATGATGTTCGCCATCGTTCTCCATTTCCCAGTGTCCCCCTTGACTTCATATCGTTCCCATTACCCCTAAGCGTTCCCTTGAATCCTTCCCCATCATTTTCCATTTTCCCCAGCGGCCCCCATGATCTTATCCCCGATCGTTCTTCCCATTTCCTCAGCATATTCCCATAATCTTCCCAATCATATCCCCACGTTTTTCCCCAGCGTCCCCCTGATCTCCATCGATTCATGTCTACTCCATTTTCCCCCAACGTCCCCCATGATCTTCCATCGTTCCCATTTCTGCCCCAGATAAGCCCCACGATTGTCCATCGTTCCCCATTTTCAAAAGGCATCCCGCTGATCTTCCCATCAATTCCCATTTTCCTCAGCGTCCCTACTTCTTATCTCCATATTTCCCATCCCATGTCTCCTATTTCCCATTTCCCCTTTCCACACGTGGCCCCCCCAGATCCCTCTTCCCCCCTCCCAGTTCCCCCATATCTTCCCATTATCCTCAGTTTCCCCCTATTTCCCCAGTACATATCTCCCATTCGCTCGTCCCGATCCCATGCACCTTTTCACAGCATCCCCCATGAATCTTTCCATAATTCCCATTTCCTAACGCGTTCCCTAATCGCTCCCATATTTCGCGATATTCCACTCCATTTTCCGCACGTGTCCCCCATTTACTTCCCATCATTCCCCATTTTCCCCAGCGTCCCCCTTTATGTTACATCATTCTCCATTTTCCCCAGCGTTCCCCAAGATCTTTCCATCGTTCCCATTCTCCCGCCCCAATGACCAGATCTACCCCCATCCATCATACCACAACAATCTTCCCCACAGTGCCCCGATCCATCCCACCCCATTTGTTTCTCCCAGCGTCCCCTGATCTTCCCATCGATCGCCCATTTTCCCTCAGTGTCCCCCATTATCTTTCCCATCATTCCCATTTCCCAGCGTCCCCCATGATCTTCCCATCATGTTCCTCCATTTTCCCCCACGATTCCCCATGGATTTCCTCATTCGTCCCATTTTCCCCAGACGTACCACCACTGACTCATTTTCTCCCATTTCTACGTCCTCCTACTTCCACTCCTTTTTTCCGAACCTAGCATTTCCCTCTTTTCCTTCAACAACATCCATGAATCTTCCAATAATTCCCAGTTTCCTCACGCAGTAAACATATCTTCCCATATTTGCCCTCCCCATTTTCCATCCGCAGTGGTCCCCCCCTTATCTTCCCATCATTCCCCCTTCATTTTTTTTCCGTCCATCATACCCCCATGAATTCTCATCATTCTCAATTTCCCCAGCAACCCCATGATGTTCCCCATCATCCCCGCTACCTTTCTTCCCCCAGCGTCCCCCCATATCTTGCCCATTCATTCCTCCATTTTCCCCCCAGTGTCCCCACGTTTATGTTCCATCATTCCAATTTTCCCCCACGTCCCCAATGATCTTCCCATCGTTCCCATTTTTCCCAGCAATCCACCATGTCTTCCCTCATCCCTTCCCCCATTTCCTCAGTGTCCCACATGCTTCTTCCCATAGTTCCCCATTTTCCACAGGGTCCCCATGTTCCCCCTAATGTTTCCAGGTTCCCACATCTTTCTCATCATTCCCCAGCTTCCCCCCAGTATCTTCCCATCATTCCCATTTTCCCCAGTTGTACCCAGTCTTCCCATCGTGTCTCCATTTCTTTCCGTGTCCCCAATGATCTTCCAATGTGTTCCCATTTTCCCCACCATCCCCCATGAATTCCCATCGTTCCCATTTTCCCCAGCGTCCTCCATGATCTTCCCATATGTGTCCAATTTCCCCATCATCCCCATGATCTTCCCATCGTTCCCATTTTCCCAAGCATCCCCATGATCTTCCCATCATGTCCAATTCTCACCATTTCATCGTCCCACTATTGATCTTCCCATCTTTCAATTCCCAGCTCTCCCCCAGATCTTCCCCCATGCCCCATTTCCCAGACATCCCTCATAATGCTTCTCCATTTTGTATTCCCCATTTTTCCCCCCAGTGTCCCCATGATTTCCTATCATTTCTCCGATTTTCCCCCAGCATTCGCCATTGATCTTCACCATCGTATCCCTCATTTTCTCCAAGCAAAACCCCCCCAGTTTGATCTTCCCTTGTTCCACCATTTTTCCAGCATCCACATGACTCTTCCCATCGTCTTCCCCATTTTCCCCCAGCATCACCATATGTTCCACATTGTTCGCATTTCCTCCCTTCCACCAGACGTCCCCCCATTATCATTCCATCATTCCCCATTTTCCCCAGCAACCTCACCCCCATGAGCTTCCACCATTCGTTCTCCATTTTCACCCAGCATGACGCCGCATTATCTTGTAATCGGTCTACATTTTCCCCAGCATCCCCATGTCTTCCCATCCATTTCCTCCATCTTGCCCCAGAAAACCGCCACTGATCTTCCTCATTCTCCATTTTCCCCAGCGTTAATCCCATTATCTGTAATCGGTCTACATTTACCATCATCCCCCCATGTCTTACCATCGGTTCCCATTTCCCAACATCCTCATGATGTTACTCGCTCTCCAGTTTTCCAGGTCCCCCTTGATACTGTACTAGGTCCGATATTCCCGCGGTCCCCTTGATGCTTTCCCATCATTTCCCATTTTCGCCAGGTATCCCCACATGATCTCCAACTCGTTCTCTCACATTTTCCCACACTCCTCCATGAATTCTTCCCATATATGCCCCATTTTCCTGAGACGTCCCCCATGATCTTTACATTGTTTCCCCTATTTTCCCCTAACATCCCCCTGATCTTATCACAAATCGTTTTTCCCCCATTTTCCCAAACATCCCCCATGATCCTTCCCATCATTCCCCATTTTCCCCAGCGCCCCCATGATACTTCCCACCATTCTCCATTTTCCCCAACTTCTCCCAAGGAGTTTACATCATCCCTCTCTCTTCTTCCCTCACGCTGCTCCCCCACTCAGCTCTCTTTCCCCATTCCTGGCTTTACCATACCATTTTCCCCAGCGTCCCCCCATGATCTTCCCATCGTTCTCCATTTTCCCCAGTGTCCCCCATTATTTTCCCATCATTACTCCAGATTTCTCCCACGTCCGCCATGAATCTCCAATCTTCCTCCATTTTCCCACCTCCCAGTCCCCCCAATGTACTTCCCATCGTTGTCCCCTTTTCCCCCAGATCCCCCCACGATCTTCCTATCGATCCCCATTTTAAACAGCATCTCACCATGATCTTCCCATAATTCCCATTTATCCTCACATTCCCATAAATTCCATCATTCCCCATTTTCCCCCAGCGTCCCCCCATGATCTCCAATCGTTTCCATTTTCCCCAGTGTCACCCCAATATTTTCCCCATCATTCTCCATTTTCCCCAGCGTCCCATGATATTCCAATCGTTCTCCATTTTCCCTCAACGTCCCTCCATGATATTTGGGGCGCCCATCGTTCCCCATTTTCCCCAGATACCCCGACGATCTTCCCATCGTTCCCAGTTCAATTCTCAACAGCATCCCCACATGATCTCCCATAACTTCACCATTTTCCTACAGCGTTCCATAATCTTCCTATTTCGTCCATCTTCCTTATTTCCCATTTTCCCGCAGTGTCCCACCTTACAATCCTCTCCCATCAGTCCCGCTGGTTTCCCACAGCCATCGTCCCCCTATCAGATCATCCTTACTCAGTCCTTCTACAGGCATTGTTCTTTCCCAGTGTCACCCCCTTTATGTTCCCATCATTCTCCCCATTTCCTCCTTTCCCAGCGATCCGCCCAATGATCTTCATCGTTCCCACATTTTTCACCAGCATCCACATGATCTTACCCATCATTCCCATTTCCTCAGTGTCCCATGATCTTCCCAATTTTCTCCCATTTTCCCCAGTCGTCCCCGCATGGTACTCTTCCAATCGTTCTCCATTTTCCCCCATGTCTCTCCATGATCTTCCCATCGTTCCCCATTTTCCCCAGAATACCCCAGAGTCTTCCCATCGTTTCCACCATTTTCAACAAGCATCCCCAGTCATCTTCACATAATTCCCATTTTCTTCCTCAGCGTCCCATAACTTCCCATATTTCCTTCACTTTACTCCCGCAGTGTCCTCCCATTATACTTGCCCCATCATTCCCCCCATTTTCCTCCCCAGCATCACCCCATGAACTTCTCATCATCTTATCAATTTTCCCTCCCCACAACCCCTGATGTTCCTCCAATTGCCCCATTGTTCCCCAGCGTCCACCGCATGATCTTCCCATCATTCCTCATTTTCCCCAGATTGGTCACCCTTCTAGTGAGTGGTAAAAGGTTCTTCTGCCGCGCTTCGGCGTTGTCCCCAATCTTTCGCACGGCCCGTCTCACCCTTCTCGTACTCTCCCGGTTGTGCCTAGTCCAGCCGCGCCTCATCTTTCACCAGACCTCGTGTTTCGCAGTTTTCTAGACCGCTCCACCCGCCTCCTTCCCCGTGCGCCCTTCTTCGATACCCTGCTAAGTCCGGCCGCCATTTACCTTAACTCACTTCCCGTTTGTTTTTATCCTCATTGTGCCTCTACCCGCCTTCCGTCTTATTAGCTCTCCTAATCTGCATGACGATTCCACATTGCTAATCTCCCCCAACTCTCAATTCCCGTCCCTCCCCGGCCTTGTGTCCGGAAAGAAGCTTTGCCCCCCTTGCCTCCGTCATTATTTTCCCCTCTTGTATTCTTTCCACATAGCCGGCCTTCCGGGTCAATAGGACATTATCCGGCTCACCCAACAGTCGCCCCGATAATTCTCCATTTTCCCCAGCTGTCACCAATGATCTTCCCATCGTTCCCCATTTTTCCAGCATCCACATGATCTCTTCCCTTTTCCAAATCATGTCAGTTTCCTCAGTGTCCCCTTGATTCCCATATTTCCCCCATTTTCCACAGTGTCCCCATGATCTTCCCATCTTCCAAATTTTCCCCAGATTCCCCCAAGATCTTCCATATTCCCAATTTTCCCCAGTGGGTCCCCCATGATCTTCCACTGTTCTCCATTTTCCTCCGTGTCCCCCATATCTTCCAACTTAGTTTCCCATTTCCCCAGCCATCCCACATGAACTTCTACCATCGTTCTCCCATTTCCCAGGCGTCCTCAATGGGATCTTCCCATCATGTCCAATTTCCCCATCATCCCCCATGATTTCCCATCGTTCCCATTTTTCCCAAGGCATCCCTCCATGACTTCCCATCAGTGTCAATTCCCATAATCCCCCATGATCTGCCCATCTTTACCACCATTTTCCCCAGCTTCACACCCAAGATCTTCCCACTCATTCCACACCACATTCCCCAGACTGTCCCCCATGATGTTACACAATATGCCGTTCTCTGATATTTCCCCCGCGTCAGCCATGATCTTCCTATCGTTTCTCCATTTTCCCCAAGCGTCCCCCATGATTCCATGTTCCCCATTTTCCCCAGACGACCATATCCAAGTATGTTCCCATAGTTCTCATTTTCCCAGCGTACACAATGATCTTCCCATCAGTCCCTCATGTTCCCAGCATTCCCCCATTGATCTTCCAATCATTCCATTTTCCCCAGTTGCTAACCCCATTATCTTGTATCGTCATACATTTTCCCCAGCATCCCATGATCTTTCCCATCGTTCCCCATTTTCCCAGATCCCATGGATTTCCCTCATATCCATTTGCGCCCAGCGTTCCCCCATGACTTGTTGCCCAGGATCAGGTGTGTCGCAGGTTTTGGTTCTTTGCCTGGAGCCATGCCCAAGCGGCGGACCAGATCCATGGCTTTTGGTGTGTTTAGTGTTGGGTGTGCGCGACGACCGAGCACTGTTGGCCGCGCATCCATGTTCGCACCCATAACTCTGGAAGTCTGTGCCTCAATGCAGGACTTCTCCAGTGGTCACACCCACGGTTCACCGCACCCATGCTCACTGTGTGGCTGGTAATGGATAGGGATTCAGACCAGCACTATGTCTCCTTTGATGTATGAGACTGTGAATAGCTGTGGCATGTTGCTGTTAATTTATTATATATGTTGCAGTATGCTGTGTTAACTGTTTGTCATCTCAAATTTGCTACTGATAACTATCACTGTTGAGACACCATAATTCTGTTTCTTTATATTTCAATAATAAATGATTTTACTGATGTTTATCTTTGACTGGTTTATTACTTATTTTGCTTATATTTTATTTTAGTAGTTTTCTGTGTATGTGTATTGAATGGCAGACTGTGAGGCAGGTATGATTGTATCCAGATGTGTGTTATTCAGAATGCAGTTTTATAGTTTTGAAATATATTGTGTTTATACTGCATTACTTGCAGTCTCTTACATTTGAATGAACTGGATAGCTTAGATGAAGGGACTATAGACAAATCCTTCATTGAGGCCTTTTGGTGTGAGTGCCTTGAGATTGTAAATCCACCGTGCTTCCTTCTGTAGGAGCACAGTGTCTATATCACCTTTCCTCTGACCTAAGGAGAATTGGTCTATCCCTGTGAAAAGTATAGACTGGGGGCCTCATGCAGAGAGCATCGTTATTTCGAAATTCGCCATTTTTTGTACAATTTCGCGCAGAAACCGGCAGAAAATGGCGAGTTACGAAAAACGCGCCATTTTGTTTTTTCTATTGCTAAAACTCGCCTCGCGGCTGGCGAGAACCTCCATCTCGCCATTTTTAAAACTCTCCGAATGCAGAGAGGTGCGAACGGCATGTAGCGGCTGTTCGCGCCAAGAAAATGGCGCGATTCTCGCATTTTTGCCGCGCCAGGAAAAGATGGCAAGATGGCGCTCGCCGCCTATAGTAAAGGGGAAAAAAAGGCGCGAATTTGTTTTTACACGTTTCTGAAGCGCGCATCTCGCCAATTTAAACTCGCCACACGCATCCATGTTAAACATAGCAGAATTCGCACTTTTCTGCATATGGAGAATAAAACTCTCCAAAAAAGCTACTTTTTATGAAATTCGCCAATTTTAAAATTCTACAGTATGCTCTCTGCATGAGGCCCTGGGTGTTTCCTTGTTGGCAAGAGTTTATATGCCTCACTAGTGGGGTGTCCACATTGTTGCGTATAGTGCCAATGTGCTCCAGTACTCGTTGTTTAAATTGGCGTTTTGTCTTGCCTATGTAGATCTTCCCACATTTGCAGAGGCCTTGATATATTACGCCAAAGCTTTGACAGGTAATGAATTTCCTAATCTGATAATTCTGTGAGTTATTCCAGTTTTGGAATGTTTTCGTAGTTGTGATATTTTGGCACGCTTTACAATGATGGCATGAATAACTGCCAAACGGTTTAGGTGGTAGCCATGTTTTTATGGGAGTTTCTGTATAGTGGCTGTGGACTAAGATGTCTTTAAGGTTTTTCGCTCTTCTGCTCACCATTGATGGATGAGCAGGAATGACTTCCTTAATGTCCTCATCTGCCTCTAGGATGTGCCAGTGTTTGCGAAAAACTTCCCTGGCTAAATTCCACTGTTTGTTGTAAGTGCCTACAAAACGTATCACTTTGGTCTCATTAGTTGGTATTTTATCAGTTAGTAGATTGGAGCGTGGGGAGTATATGGCTCTCTTGTATGCTGTCTTTATACTTTTGTTGCTATATCCTTTATTTTTGAAACGTTGGGTCATTGTTTTGGCCTGGATTTCATATTCTGCAGTCGTGCTACAGTTTCTCCTGAGTCGTAGGAATTGGCCTACTGGTATTCCCCTAATTAGAGTGTTAGGGTGATGGCTAGAGGCCTCCAAAAGGTTGTTTGTGGCCGTTGGTTTTCGATAGACAGTTGTTTCTATCAGATTGTCTTTCCCTCTTTTTAATTGTAAATCCAGAAAGCAAATGGATGCGTAGTCGTACTCTAAAGTGAGACGTAGGTTGAGTGTATTTTTATTGAGGATTCCAATGAATTCTTTTAACAACGTTGGTGTACCCTGCCATAACATGAACACGTCATCTATGAAGCGTGTCCAAAGTACGACGTGTGTCGTGTAGTGTTCCATTTCTTCAGTGAAAACGTGTTTTGCCTCCCACCACCCTAAGTAGAGGTTCGCATAGGATGGTGCACATTTCGTGCCCATCGCTGTCCCCTGTGTTTGATGATAGATTTTGGTATTGAATAGGAAATAATTTCTTGTTAAGACAAACCTCAGTAATTCTATCATAAAGTCGGAGTGGGCGGAGAAATGTCTACCTCTTGTTTGCAAGTAGTGATTCGTAGCTTCTAGGCCTATATGATGTAAGATGCTTGTATAAAGGCCTTCTACATCTAGGCTTACTAGAATGGTATCTGATGTGATTACTATGCCTTCAAGTCTCTGAAGGACATCCTTTGTGTCCTTCAGGTAGGAAGGTAATGATGCCACAAAGGGTCTCAGAATCTGATCTATATAGCTACTGGCATTTTCGGTGACATTTCCCAGTCCAGATACTATCGGACGGCCCGGTGGAGGTGTTTTACGTTTATGTATCTTGGGTACACTGTAAAATGTGGCTATTCTTGGGTTTTTGTTAAATATAAAGTCATACTCTCTTTGGGAAATGACTTTGTTTTGGAGTCCTTTGTCTAGAATGGTGCGAAGTTCTGTCAGATATTCTGAGGTGGGGTCCCTCATAAGGACTTCATAACAGGTGCTGTCTGACAAGAGTCTCAGATTTTCGGCCTTGTAATCTGTAGTGTTAAGTATAACTAAGTTCCCACCTTTATCTGCTGGTTTAATTGTTATAGACGTATTGGATGTTAGTTCTTTTAAAGCTGTCTTTTCAGGGTTGCTCAGATTATCAGTCATCCTGAACTTGGGTAGTTTCTCAAGATCTCTGGTGACGAGATCAAAGAATACGTCTATGTTAGCAAATCTGTCCCCAAACGGTAGGAACTTCGACTTTGGTCTTAATTGGGTGAATGGCCCCTCTCCTGGGTTCCTATTTGACTCCTCTAAAAGGGAGTTCAGGTCATTGATGGCGTCACTTTCTTGGAGGTTGAGGGGAGGAATGTCTAGGGATTGACTTATCCTCTGGTCTCGTAGGCGATGGAATTTATGTAATTTTAGTTTCTGCTAAATAGATTCGTGTCCTTCACCCATTCGAATGTGTCTATATTGGATGAAGGTGAGAACGACAACCCTCTATTGAGTAGGCTTATGTGGGCTTAAATTTAAATTTAAATTTAAAGTAGGCTTAAATTTTTTACATACAGTACTGTAGCACTGTTTATTTTTTGCGCACCTATGTGCCAATGTACAGTATATAGGTAACGATTTACCTGCTATAGTGACTGCATATTTTGAATGTTCAAGCTGATTTACTGTGGTGGTTTATCAAGACATTGTATACCATCCAAGTATACATTTTTGTGGTAAAGAAAGCAAACCAGGTGGGGGATTTTTGGTGCACCCCACTCTAGGGATTGCCTGCATTTCTCTACTTAAAAAGTGTGAAGGACAAGCTTTAAACCAGGGAGGAGGGCTCACTACCCTCCAAACAACTGTAACCAATTACCAAACACACAATCCCTGCAAGCTCTGAATCCAACACCCGCCACACATATATATTTGTGTCAAAAGGAGTGCTATAGGGTGTGACCAAATCTACTGTATACAAAAAAAGCACCAATGAAACATCCAAATGACAAAGAGTATAGTTAAATACGTATCTGTTTGTCTTCTCATAAGTAAGGGTCATTTAGTTAAACTCTTTGGACATGTTCCACATAAACCTCTCTCACTCACTGCCCTACACCTCTGGAATGCCCTTTCTCATAGGAAACCAGGACAATTACTTGGGATTTAAATCACCAGAAGGAACAAAGGAGTTAAATAAAACAAGTTTATTTTTGCTGGTGCTCAAAAAAACAGGGTTACGGGGGGAATTTTAGCTCGCAAGGTTTCCCAGGATGTCTTACATATTCCACACGTCTCAGGTACCTAGATGCCACAAGGATGCTATTTGCAAAATAGAAGATTCAATGTTCCCACTTCTCTACCCAACCGAGACTCGTTTTGGGTGTCCCCAGCTAAATCCTCAGAGATGCAAAAAATCCCCGGGACCTTGAAATTGCACCTTGCCTGAAACATGTTGGTCCGTGTATACCTCCATTTTATGACATAATATTTTTTTCATTTTTGGAGTCATCCTCTCTCCCTCATTGCTATTGGTGGTGCGTCACAAAACCTTCATACTTTGGTCGATCAATATCAAAAGGGATTTTTAAAATTATTATTACAAATACAGTCCACGAATTTGGCAACCCATGGACAGATTTGTAGAATCCAACCCATGTCAATCATTTCTGTCCATGGGTTGTATCCAATGGTGGATTTTGATGAATCTGCGAGGGTTGAATCCGCCCTAATCCGTTTGTGGATTTTACACCGAGAAACATATTTTCAGTGTAACATCAGCAAAAATTCAGGAAACGGATTTGGGCTGATTCACACATCTCTACTGGTGGCCATACCCTGACCTCACAGAGGCCCCGGGTGTCGCCTTCAAAGAGGACCCTACATTCCTGAAAATCCATCCTGTGAATAGCAGAGAAAGGTAACACAATGGTATTTACTAAAAATAAAAGCTATCTTGGATCCAACAATATTCACAAAAAGACAGATTAAATTACACCAAATATGAAAGGAATATTTAACGTCAAGCGTGTGAGTGCCGACTGCGCATGCGCAAGGGATGAGCGCTGACCGCGCATGCACAATGGTTGTCCAGTTTGGTGTCTTCTTTTTTGAATGATGAAATATGGTAACTCTATTTTAGGTACCCTGTGAGGAAATAAGTGAGGCAGCTAGACAGCTGTTTTTAATAACCCTTGTCACATACACAAGTCACGTGCTCACAGGTGTGCCATTCGTGACACCCATATGTATAATTTTTATCTGATAAGCTCATTAGTAAATTTGTTAACCTTTCCTTTACCCAATTGCCAACTATCTCAGATTATTCCACACATAAGATCATAAACCCGATTGATGGAAAATGAATGAATCATGACATTATCCAGAATATTTCGCATCTACATCTATTATAATCATGTTGGCTTTGTGGCTTGCTTGAACATTGAGAGAGTGACATTGCTTTCTGTTTCTGTACAACACTCTTTGCCTGGTGGTGTTTGGGCCACATGAGTACAATCTAATGCTCTTGTAACACTCAGAAAACAAATCTACGTAAGTACCAGCACTCACTGTCTAATGGCTAAATGATGAAAACAGTTGTAATGCAGAATAGACATTTAATAATAAAACAAACCAGAAATAAATCAAATGTGTTTGCAGAAACCAGTATCACAAATGGGCATGTCACAAAGTGAGGGGTGGGGGGGAAAAAAGGAAAAGGAGAAAAAAACATGAAACACAAGGAATATACACAAAAAATGGAGAACGGCAAGTATGCTAGGGGGGCAACAATTCGAGGGACTACCTCTTCATCTGGCCCATTCCCCCTGGTCCAAAAGGTCCCAGAGGTACTTCCCTAAGCCTCCCTTCCCCTATAACTGGTCAAATCAGACACCCCTGAAAATAGATAGCAAACATTCAGTGAAGGATAAATACAGCTAAACAGCTACTGTAATAGCAGGGAAGCAAGAATCCACTACAGTCAATGTCAGAAGTTCAAGTACTACCAGAAACTGTGTGCAATGGTACAGTCAAGGCTGAACACAGCCTGCAAGAAAGCAGCTTGCAAAGAAGCACCAGGAGTCCACAACAGTCAATGTAAGATTAATGGCAATAGCAAATGAAGACAGTAATCAAAACCCTGTATGAAGACAGTAATCAAACCCTGTGGTCTGCTCCTTGTGCTCGTGTGGAGTGCTGAGGAGTGAGATAGCAGTCTCAGCTGTTATATGTAGCTCTGGCCGTCGCTCCGCAGTGTCCCGTGGATGACGTCACGTGATGGAACTCCTCCTCTTGCAGGCTAGCATCTGCCAACGTGGCATGTCCTAACTGCGCGTGCGTCAGCTGTTATCCCCCTCTGATCGTGAGGGGACATTACTGCGCATGTGCAAGGTTTCCCGATCTGCCTCTGACTCCAGTAAACAGCACAGTCTCATAATGATGCAGGAGAAAGTGAAGACAGCACTCCTGGTGGTCAGTACAGCAGCTCCACCTAGTGGTGCTTGATGCTCTCGCAGTCACTTGTAGGGAAAACATAAGAGGGATGTAGAGCACAATAAGATTAGTACTGATTCAATACTTGGACACAATATATGACCCTGTCTAAATGAAAGATACCAGATAGCCCCCTTCACTAGGAGGCCCAGTGAAATAGATAAAATCAATGCAATATAAAAATCTGAATAAACCTTAATAGATAAACCATAGGAGAGAAGACTGAATAAATCACTGAAAGATAAGAGATCAGAGACTGACCCACAGTATAGGGACTGGACAGAGGTAGGTAGAGACGACCAAGGTGTCAGGATGGATCACTCACAAGCCAAAATCCAGACGCCACCGAACCCATACTCCATGATCTATAGAGAAATTAGACCCGTAGTGTGCTGTCGATCCAGGTCTGGTGGGGAGGATGTCATGCGGAACATGAGCAGGTAAGTCGGAGGGACACTAAAGGCACTACACGGTGTGTGTAAAGATCCATACCGATCAGAAATAACAACTACGGTCCATTTCTTTATTAATGCCTCTTGGGCTTACCGTATCTAAGCGCGCAGGGGTGATCCTGACGCACCAGTTGCCCATCACTTCACACAAGCAGGGCATAATGCTAGCCAGCTGAGGTACCAGGTCATTGATAGTGTGGGGAGAAAGCGGCGCGGAGGGGACCTACAGAGGATGCTATTACAGAAAGAAACACAATGGATAAGGCGCTTAGATACGGTAAGCCCAAGAGGCATTAATAAAGAAATGGACCTTAGTTGTTATTTCTGATCGGTATGGATCTTTACACACACCGTGTAGTGCCTTTAGTGTTCCGCATGACATCCTCCCCACCAGACCTGGATCGACAGCACACTACGGGTCTAATTGCTCTATAGATCATGGAGTATGGGTTCGGTGGCGTCTGGATTTTGGCTTGTGAGTGATCCATCCTGACACCTTGGTCGTCTCTACCTACCTCTATCCAGTCCCTATACTGTGGGTCAATCTCTGATCTCTTATCTTTCAGTGATTTATTCAGTCTTCTCTCCTATGGTTTATCTGTTAAGGTTTATTCAGATTTTTATATTGCATTGATTTTATCTATTTCACTGGGCCTCCTAGTGAAGGGGGCTATCTGGTATCTTTCATTTAGACAGGATCATATATTGTGTCCAAGTATTGAATCAGTACTTATCTTATTGTGCTCTACATCCCTCTTATGTTTTCCCTACAAGTGACTGCGAGAGCATCAAGCACCACAAGGTGGAGCTGCTGTACTGACCACCAGGAGTGCTGTCTCCACTTTCTCCTGCATTATTATGAGACTGTGCTGTTTACTGGAGTCAGAGGCAGATCGGGATTACTTG
>WSYH01004745.1:0-26141 GCA_036426205.1 Ascaphus truei
GGGAAAGTTGCTCAGAGAGCCGGAGGCGGGGTAATCTCCCCCAACAACATGAACTCGCCTCCGGCTTTTTTTTTTTTTTTCTCCAGCGCGAGCGCGGGAAAAACAGCAGCGCAAGTGCGGGAAATTTAAAAAACACACGTGTGCTGCTTGGGCCAATGTTTACTCGCCCGGGGGTTAAATCCACACGCCCCGGGCGTGTAAATGTATATAATTGTCGAAAACTGTATATATATGTATATCTAAACTAAAAACTTATGGTAATTTAGTTTGATTCTTTGGCCAAAGTATCTTAAGCTTGCACACCAAACGTCAAGGTAGACAAAATCTGTGCAGGTCCTAAAACTAATCAAATTCTTAATAACCTGTATAATACCAGGAAGATTTGTCACAACCAAACTGCATGCATGGACCTGTGTGTGTGGAAAATGAATGATCTTTAACCATTTGGAAGCATAGTGGGATGGGGGTGAGCTTGGAACCTGGGAAGGAGGAGCCACCCTCCCTTAATCAGCTGTGACCAGTAAGGGCTGGAAGAAGTCAGTTAGTTCCCTTACAGGGATAGGTATTTATTTATGCTTTTGATTTTGGTTTGGTTTTCTTTAAGAGACAGTGGGCCTGCGAATACATTACTTAACCCCTATAAATAATCCCCATGTAAATAGAAATAAAGTGTTTCCAGCCTTATTTGGGATAAAAGATACTGCAACATGGTGTGGGCATCACAATATGTGTGTGTGTGTGTGTGTGTGTATATATAAAATATATTAATATATCTATATAAATATATATATACTATATAATATATATATATATATATATATATATATATTATAGAATATATATATATATAGATATATATATATATCCCTTAAGAACGTAGCTTCCCGCTATGAAGCGCGTTGGAATTATTGTAATACAAATCATTACCAAAACTATTGGTGCCGTGCCTAGTACTGGTGTTTTCCCCTTGCCACTGCCCGTTGCCCTCCTGTCTTCACTATTGCTCTACGCCGCCCTGGACTATTCACCTAACCCCAGAGAGGGAGGAGAGTCCCAGACGTCATCAGCGTGCGTCTAACAGATCTGAGCGGCATACCGGAAGCACGTGGAGTGAGTGCTCGGGGTGTACGGAGTTCTCCGTACTCCATTACGGGACCTTACACCGTACCCTTCACAGGCTGACACTCGGACGAGCGTAGTGTTGCACAAAGCTCCACGGAGGCTTTACTGCCTGATGGTTGCTGATGTGCTCTTCCTGCTCCAGCCGTCTCCACTGAAGAATTGTGCCATGCAGCGATCCAGTGAACTCAGCGTGTGGTAACCCCACTAACCCAATGCTTGTTTTTTACCATTTTAATACGCAGAACCTTTAACTTTTTACTAGAATAATATATTTTACTATATTTACTTCACTATGTGCGTTTTTTTTGTTTCCTTTCTGCAGCATGTACTGTAGTTGACTGTGAGGACATGGGGTGTGAAAAGACTAGCAAGAAGATAGTTTTGGAACCGGAGGAAGATGAAAGAAATCTCGAGGTAACTAAAAGTACTGTTCTGAACCCTGAAGTTGCTGAGGCCACCTTTTCAGATGAGTCTGGGCCAACAGGAAAAAAATGGCTAAAACTGTGAATGTTTTAACTGATAATCTACCTGAAAATCCATTGAGAATGGAGCAAAATTCACTGCCAGCGTCAAACACTAGTTTTTCTCTGCAGCCCTGCATTGGTGTGGAGGAAAGCTCTGAGTTGGAAGCTACACCTTGTTTGCACAGCCCAGCCCTCCAGTAAGTCTGTCTGCAGTATCCAATGAATCAAATGCTTCAAAAATAATTTTTGTGGGAGCAGAAAGTGACGTATCCGAGTCTTCGGACGATGAAGAATATGAGGATGCTACCAATAACTCACAGTTTTCTGACTTTCCCTCTAGTCAGGCCTTTAAGGGCTCTCAGTAAAGTCTGACTGAGATTAACGAATTCCTTAACCAGACTAAGGGCAGGCGGGGTGTTGAAGTGCAGGATTATTTCCCTGATTTACAGTTATTTGTGGACTCAGTTAATCTCATTTGAAGATAGGTTCTCTGATAGATATTGATAAACAAAAACTGTATCCTTTAAATAAGTTATTGCAAAAGGTTAAAAAACGAATTGCAATGTAAATACTGTTGTTTTTTGAATTATGAAAGAATCATGGCTATTTTGGATTTAATTTTTTCTTTTGTTATTGTCGGTTTTCGCTAACAGTGGGTTATTTTCCCCTCTTTTGCAATGCAAGGACTCCAAATTGGGACATTAAATATTCATGGTGGAAGAGATTTTAATAAGAGAGCAACTTTGTTTGAGTATTTTACTCAAAAAAGTTAAATGTTCTTTTTTTGCCAGAGACACACTCTGATGATAACAATCAGCCTGATTGGGTTAAGGAGCGGAAAGGGGAGGCTGTTCTCAGTCATGGTACAAACACAAGTGCAGGAGTGGCTGTTTTATTTTCCCCATGTGTGCTAATATGTAATGTTTCTATCAATGAGATTATAAAGGGATGCTTATTGAAGGTAGATGCTACCATAGGGGGCACAGCTTTCATTTTGATTAATATTTATGCACCAGTTACTGGGAGAGATCGTGTTGTGTTTTTGCAGTTTTTGAGTGATGTATTATCTACTTGTAAGCAGGATGAGGTTATTATTTTAGCTGGAGATTTTAACTGCACAGAGAATCCTCTGATAGACAGGAACCATAGAGAGTCGCACCCTCAGTCCTCTAGAGCTCATCTCTTTGTTGCAAAGGTTTTCTCTTGTTGATGTTTGGAGAAATGTGAATCCTGGAGCTAAGCAATATACTTGGTTAAGAGTTAATTGTAATCATGTTTCCATGGCAAGACTTGTGTATATTACTTGCCAGTTTTTAAACTGGGTGAGTGGATGTAAAATTATACCAACCAGTTTTTCTGATCATCATATGGCCTGCTATAATGTTTCTCTATTAACCTTAAACCATACAGGTTCTTATTGGCATTTAATATTAAGATTTTAGAAAACACACAATTTGTTGATCATTTTACTTTCTTTTGGGAATATTGGATTACACAAAAGAATGGTTTTGAGACACTTAGGCAGTGGTGGGATGTAGGTAAAATACAGGTTAGAATTTTTTGCCAACAATATACTAGTAATGCTACAGCCTCTCTTAATCAGACAATGTCTGACTTGGAAACAGAAATCCTTGAAATACAGAAAACATTTAAAGCTCAACACACTGCTACAGTTAGAGATATTAAGAATTTAAAGCAAAAAATATATCTTTTGAATAGTCTCCTAGAGACTAAAGTGACTGGAGCTTTGGTGCGTTCTAGATTCCAAAATGCAACAGAAATGGATGCACCTACTAAGGCTTTTTTTGGTATGGAAAAAAAGTCTGCTGAGCATAAACAAATTCATTGCTTTAAAACGTGTGATGGAAAGGACGTTTCTGATCCTGCAGGTATTCAAAAGTATGCTGTTTCCTTTTATAAAGATCTTTACAGTGCTGATCCTGTGGATGAAGTTGAAATGGAAAATTTTCTGACTGATTTACCATCTTTATAGCAGGCGGGACAAGAGGAACTGGATTTACCATTGAAGCTTGATGAATTGTTTATTGCTGTGTCCGGTTTGTCTAATGGAAGGACACCTGGTACTGATGGACTACTGTACCTATAAAGTTCTATAAACATTTTTGGACTTTGATTGGAAAAAAAGTATTGCCATTGAGCTGTCGCAGGGCAGTTCTCACTTTATTGACAAAAAAGGGAGACTTGTGCCTTATCAAAAACTGGAGACCAGTGTCCTTATTATGTTCTGATTATAACATTCTGTCAAAAGTCTTAGCAAATCACCTTAAAACATATTTGGGGTCCATTGTGAATACAGGTCAGTCTTATTTTATTCCTGGATGGTCTATTTTTGATAATTTATTTTTGATAAGAGATATTTTGGAGGTTGGGAAGGTTTTTAATTTAATTTTTGGTCTTATTTCTTTGGACCAAGAAAAGGCTTTTGACATTGTTGATCATTGTTATTTGTTTAAAACCATGCAATCTTTTGGATTTGAACAAGTTTTCATTTCTTATGTCCAGTTGTTATATTCTAACATTTATAGTGTTTTGAAAATTAATGGTGGGCTGAGCTGTCCTTTTCCCATAGAGAGAGGGATAAGGCAAGGGTGCTCTCTCTGGCATGCTTTATTCTCTGGCTATTGAACCTTTTCTAGTTATGCTCTGGAAATCTTTATCGGGGATTGCTATACCTTGTATACCAGATGCTAGGCCTGTGAAAGTGTCGGCTTATGCAGATTTGTATCTGTGTTTATAATAAAAACAATGATCTTCAGGTTCTTGGTTCCTGCATTGCGACCTTTGAACGAGTAGCTTCAGCAAAAATAAACTGGGCAAAATATGACACTTTGTTAGTTGGTAGCTGGCTTGGTTGTAATCCACCATTTTTACCTGCAGATTTGATGTGGAATAGAGATGGTATAAAAGTCCTGGGTATATCTCTGTGATGCCCTTGTGCTGAAAAACTGGGAAGGACTAAAAGAAAAAGTGAAAGCAAAGTTGCAGAAATGGCTCTGGTTGCGTCCTCAGTTGTCTTTGCGTGGAAGGGTGCTGGTGATTAATAATCTAGTAGCCTCAATGTTGTACCACAAACTTGTATGCCTTGACCCTCCTGCAGGCCTACTTGAGGCAATACAGAAATGTTTTTTGGATTTTTTCTGGGATAGTAACCACTGGTTAAAACAGTGTGTGTTGTTTTTACCTTTAGTTGAGGGTGGACAGGGACTCATAAACTTAATTAGTCGTGTGGCAGCTTTTTGTTTACAGGCGGTTTAGAGATTGTTATTTTGTGAGGGCGAGTTAGTCTGGAGAGGTTTTGCTTTTGCCCTTTTTCATAGAGTGGTTTTTTTTTTTATATGATAAGCAATTTTTTTTTTTTTTTTTCAACTTTGAGTTTATTGAAAGAGTTTTCAATACATACAGTATCACAGTACACATTAAATAAGCCTCTCAAACATAACATTCCCGTGTGATACCAAAGTACTCCCCAGATACGGGGGCAAGACCACAGCATGTGTAACAGGTCAGCCGATTCTCCACACTGTTTCGGACAAAGCAGGGAGTATCCTGGCACAAACCTTGATAATTTCAGTGGGGTGAGGTACCATCTCATCAATACTTTATATGCGTTTTCCTTCAAAGTCGTGCAAATAGAGCTTTTGGCTGCCGCCTCAAATCTGGCCGACCAGTCCTCCTCCTCCAGGGCTTCTCCCAGATCGGTCTCCCACTTAATTCTGTATCCTAGTTTTTGCTCTTGTCGTGCATTCCCAGAATCCACTATTTCTCCATAAATCTGCGATGTAAGTCCCCGTGTGTCTGTTTCTGTCAGACAGAGCTTTTCAAATGTAGTTAGAGGTGGGTATGGCGTGTTCTTGTTAAAGTACGCCCTGAGCTGGAGGTACCGGAAAAATTCGGATTGTGGGATGTTTTTCTCAGATCTAATTTGTTCAAATGATTTAATTTTATTTGGTATCCCTTCCAGATCTCTAAGCCGATTATATCTATTTCGTTTCCAAATTTCTGAGGTGTGTTCTGAGAGTCCTGGTGCAAAGTCGGGATTACCCCAAAGCGGGGATATCAGCGAGTGTTTGGACGTTAGGGCATATTTAGATTTAGAGGCCTCCCAAATCGACAATGAGTTGATCATCGAGGAAAGCGGCCGGTCAGCCCATTTTACGGCTGTTTTAGGTAACCACAACAGATTGTCTAACTCCAATGGGGAGCAGACCGATGTCTCCAGATCCATCCATCTTTTCAATGCTGGGTTGGTCTGCCATTGTGTGAGTTGACACAATTGCGCCGCTTTGTAATAAGATACCAGGCAAGGTACCGCTAGTCCCCCTGTCCGAATTGTCTTTCTCATGATTGTCTTGTTTACTCTTGTTTTTTTCCCGCCCCATACAAAATTGGAGATTTCAGACTGGAGTGAGAGTATTTCCTTCAGTCTCAGTGGTACTGGTAGAGTCTGAAAGAGGTATAGGATACAGGGGAGGAGATTCATCTTTACACTATGTATTCTACCAATCCAGGAGATCCTATATGGCATTCACTTTCTCAGATCATCTTTTAGGGTTCGAATCAGTTTGGGATAATTTGCTTCGTAGATGCCTTTATATTCTTTAGTGATATGGACTCCTAGATACTTAATATGTTTTGGTTGCCAATTGAAATTAAAGTTCAGACTCAGTAGTTTTTCTGTTGCTTTTGGGAGGCTGATATTCAAGACCTCTGATTTGGTTTGATTAATTTTAAATCCAGATATCTTATTAAATTTTTCTAGCAGGTCAAATAGATTCGGCAGAGAGGTAAGGGGTTTGGAGATCATCAATAAGATGTCGTCAGCATACAGGGCAACCTTGTGGGATTTCGAATCTATATTGATCCCTGAGATATCCGGGTTGTTGCGGATCTGCGCTGCTAGTGGTTCCATACACAGGGCGAATAAAAGGGGAGATAATGGGCACCCCTGTCGTGTACCACTTTTAATTTGAAATGTGTTTGATGGGAATCCCTTGTGTATGACCCTAGCAGCGGGGCCGGAGTATAACGCCATTATAGCGCCACTCACCTTGTCCCCAAAGCCAAACGCCCCAAGCGTCTTTCTTAAGTAAGTCCAGTCAATCCTGTCAAAAGCTTTTTCTGCGTCCAGACTCAACATCATAGCTGGTATTTTTTTATTATTGCTATCTCTAGCAGATCAATAATTCGTCGGGTGTTGTCCGCAGCTTGTCTACCTTTTTATAAAGCCGACTTGATCTGGATGTATGAGTCTGGGCAGGATGTGACTCAATCTATTGGCTATTAGCTTGGCGTATATTTTAACATCGGTATTAATGAGGGAGATTGGGCGAAAACTTTTGCAATCCTGTGGATCCTTTCCATCTTTATGAATCACTGAAATAGACGCTTGGAGCATCCGCTCCGGGAACGCGGCTCCTGCCAACACGGCATTAAACATTCAGAGCAGCCATGGGGCTAGGTTCTTAATGAACTTCTTATAATATAGCCCTGTGTAGCCATCAGGGCCTGGGGCCTTTGAAGGCTTTAGGTCTGTTATGACCTGGGTAAGTTCCTCCATCGTGAACTCCGCTTCCAACACCCCTCTGTCCACCTCATCTAGCCCTGATTGGCGCTCGCCAGAAAATCTTCTGCGGCCCTTGTGGTTTTGGTATTATGTGCCACTTTCTCTCCATTATATAAGTTTTCGTAAAAAGATTTGAATTTTTCTACTATGTTTTTCGGGTTTGACGTAGAGGCTCCAGTTTTTAATCGGATCGCCTGTATATTATAATTTGAGTGTTTGATTAGTAATTTGCGTGCTAGCATAGTATCTGGCCTGTTTGCCTTTTCATAGTATTTCCTCTTTGACCAACTCAATGATTTGTCTGCCTGCGAGGTCAGCAGAAGATTAAGTTCAATTTTGGTGTTCTTTATTTCAGTTAATGTCTGCGGGTCGGGTCGCCTTTTATGCCTAGTCGTGAGGGCATGTAGTTTATTTTGGAGCGTTACCAATTTGGTGTTTCTCTCTCGTTTTCTGCGAGCTGCTATACCAATTAATGTGCCCCTTATGGTTGCCATATGGGCTTCCCAGAGGGTAAAGTATGATTTTACTGAACCATGGTTTATCTTAAAGAATTGGTTGATTTCCTCGCTCACTGCCCCGCAGATATCTGGAGTTTTTAACAGTGACTCATTAAGCTTCCAATTTGTACCAGGCCTATCAGAACGAATTTGAGTGCACCGCAGCTCTATCGGTGCATGGTCAGCCCACAAAATATCATGGATCCTTGTATAGGAGACCAAGGGAACCAGTCTACTAGATATGAAGAAATTGTAGATTCTAATATATGCGTCATGGGGATGGGAGTAAAAGGTGTAATTTCTCTCCGTGGGATATAACTCCCTCCAGATATCAGTCAGCTGATTTTTCTTAAGTCCCTTCTTTAGAGCCTCCAACGCCTTGCGCTGCCCACTTCTAGGTGTGCCCGACCTATCCAGGTTTGGGTTCATCGTGAGATTAAAGTCACCTGCTAGGATAATGTGGCCTTTGGCAACCTGGGACAATTTTTGGAAGAAATCTCTGAAGAAATCATGACTTTGCTCACTAGGAGCATAGAGCGTTGCCAGAGTTATCGGTTGTTCGTGGATAATTCCCACAACAATCAGGAATCTGCCTGCCTTATCCCTCCTGAGTGTCTGCATTGTAAAGGGTACGTTATTATGAAAGAGGATCCCTACCCCTCTCTTTTTCTCTGTGGCAGACGCTAGGTAGAATTGTTTATAGTGGTTATCTAAATATTTAGGGGAGCTACTGGTACTGAAGTGGGTTTCCTGTAAGAGGAGCACATCTGCTTTTTTCCTTTTGTAATCTATGAATGCGGCCTTCCATTTTATGGGGCTATTAAAGCCGTTGACGTTGTAAGATATGATATTTAACGCCATTTAAGTCGTATTATGTGTATCTGGTTTCTCGTTATGTTACAGTGTGGATGCATCATGATCTGCACTACCTGGGTGGCCTCAGAGTGAACCTGGAGGGGCTCGGTTGGGATATTTGTCGGTACTCTTTGTTCATGGGGGTTCCGTCCTTCGGTATGGCGGGGTGGCCTGGAAGGGGAGGGTAGGAAGGGAGCGTGGGAGCGCGCAAAAAGAAAAAACAAAATGAGAAGAGCCTTGTCTGGGGTGAGCCAGATCCGGCTCTTCGGCCCTACGGACTGGACAGTTGCCTGGCACTGCTGGGTTGTGATACCAAGCCATTGTAGTTCTGTCCTCTGTAGAGAAGAGCGGTCTTCATGAACTAGCTCCATGAGGTACCTTTCGAGGCGCTGACGAACTACCAGTGTAGTTCACACCGGCAGGTCAACAAAGTGTAAGAAGTGACATAGTGTTAATGTAAAAGTGTAAAACCTCCTAACAACTCCAAGTAGTTTCAACTAAACCTGACTTAACTTTAGTCAAACAGCTGTGGCTGGATGTCCGGAGATCCCCGCCGACCGGATGGTCCCTCCCGCCTCCATCGCCTACACCAATCTTTGCTTCGCCCGTATCCTCTGGTAAGGACAGGGCCGCGCCAGATTCCACATAACCATCAGGCAGAGGGGCTCACGAGGCATGTCCCATCACGGGCATCTCCGGACTCCCAGCCCTCTCATCCACTGCAGGGATAAAGAGAATGTAACATAGGACAACATTAGGCTATCTCTTAAACTAGACAGCAAACAATTGGGGTATATCTTGCACAGCCGTGTCTCTATAGGAAACTCTTTAAGCCCCTTCATCAGAGGGGTGTCCAATGCAGGGAGTTCTCCCCCCCCCCCTCCTCCCACACCTCCCCTGGGGCCTCCATCTGGACGGGACATAATAATGCCGATTGATGGGCCCTCCGGGCCTCTCCCCTCCGGGCCTCTCCCCTCCGCTCGCCATCCACAGCCTGCTTGGCTGCTGTCCGTGGAATCCCCCAGGGGCGATGGGGATCCGGTCACCGATCTGGCCCCTCCTCCCCCCTCTGTGACCAGACGTCTCTCTCTCCCCAGACCTCGTTCGCTCCCCCCCCCGTCACCCCCTTCCCGTTACCCCCCTCCGTCGACTCCACGAGGGACGCCGCTCCTCTGTGGAGGGTGCACTCCTCCCGGTGTCGCCATGAATGAGCAATGGCGTCGTATGCGTCCGACCGGAAGTTCCGCTGTCCCAGAGGTCGCCGGGACGGGCGGATGTCACATGGGCCAAAGCAAGATGGTGACGCAGAGCCTTCTTCAAGCCCGCGACGCCGCCTCGTCCGTCTTCGCGCTCTTTTCTTGGATTCCCGCCAAATGCTGCCGAAGCTGGTCGTCTGCCTCCAATGCAGCCTGAGATGTTCGATGATGACCACCAGGGGGAGACGGAGAGAGAGAAAAAAAAAGGCACAGGTAAGGGAACCCGGCGGCCATGTCTTCTGTGGGGGGGGAAATAATGCACTTTGCCTTTAAATGTTTAATTGGACACGGCTGCTGCTGGGAGTCTCGGCTCTTCACTGGTCTGCAGCTTCCGGAGTTCCCACTCTCTGCCAGGACGTCTCCAGCACTGGATCGGGCTCTGGATTAAGGTGAGGAGGTTGGGAGGGAACGGGGCTAGGCACCCCCCGCAGCAGACCCAGCTTCTTTAGAAATGCGTCGCCATCTTCCACCTTCCTAAGCGTGTTTGCGACCCCGATTTTTACCACTAGCAAGGCAAACGGGAACAGCACCTGTAGCGGGTCCCCTTTTCTTCTAGCACTTTTGTTACAGGGCCTAGACTCCTGCATCTGGCAAGGGTAGCTGGTGACAGGTCTTGGAAGACCAGAAGCCTGAATCCCTCGAATTCCAGGGCTCTCGCCTCCCTCGCCATCTGGCAGACAGCATCTTTGATGCGGAAATAGTGGAACCACACTATTATGTCCCGAGGGGGGTCTCCCGCTTGCGGCCTTGAACGAAGTGCTCGGAGGCAGCGGTCTAAGTGCAAGTCCTGCTCCGATTTATTTGGGAGCAAATGCTCCAGCCATTTTTGTACAAAGTCTTCGTGGTCAGTGAAAGTTTCTGGGATCCCCCTTATGCGGACATTGTTCCTGCGCTCCCGATTTTCAGATTCCTCCTGTTTGTCTGCTATCTCGTGGACCTTCTCTGCCAGTTGGGAGACTGTTTTATTAGTTTGTACTATGGCCCTCGTGTTGGTATCCATTTTTGTCTCGAGGGTCCCGGTCCGTTCACCCACCGCGTCCAAGTCTCTCCGCAGGTTCCATAGTTCATTGCGGAAAAAGGTCTTCATTTCCCCTCAGAATTCACGGAGATCCTTTCTCCTGGCCAGTTCCTGGTCATCTGCCAGTGGGGTTAGTGTCTCGTTGTCGGATTCTGACTGCATAGTCGGTGTGGGTGAGACAGAGCCTCCTGCTGCTGACGGCGTGGCTTTGTTAAAGTATGGCTTGACCGAAGGGTCTTTTTGCTTTGGTTTTGCTTTGGCTGGCATCCCCAGATATTCCGCCAAGTTTATCAGCCATCCGGAGGTTTTTATGTTGATTTTTGTGTCACTTTACTATATGATTCTTGCCAGTGTGAAGGGAGCTAATTCCCTAAGCTGCCATTCACCCTGGCTTCGCACATGCGCCTCGATAAGCAATTGTTTTTAATGGACCCTGTTGGTTTTGATGATACTATTTTACATTCCTTTTATAAAGGTCTCTTTAATGCTTGGAGAATGGTAAAAGTTAAACGTGGTGACATGCGCGTGTCTTGGCTTTTGCAGGAGCCCCTGTTTTTTAATATTTTATTTCCTTCTCAGTACTTCAAAAATCATAGTCTTGTCTGTACGTTTGTCAGGGCTGGGATAACTAAAGTGTGTCATCTTATTGATTTTCAGAAGTTTTCTTGGAAATGTCCCCAAGAGGTGGCTGCATTGCTTCAAATTAGGTCAATTCGTTTTGTTGAGAAATGCTTACACGACTTTATTGATAAACTGCCAAGTCAGGTTCTTGATCTTTTATACCCATGTTTTGTAGATCATGTTTTTCCTAATGAAGGAAACAGTTTTATTTCTTTTTTTAATTTCCCCTGCAGTGGAGAGTAGAGAGTATGAACCAGGGTTGTTGTTGAATCTGACTAAAATGGTGGGGCTGGTTTTTGAGTCTGTAGGAAAGAAAGATTTGTATGTTCTATCAGTAAAGGTTCAACATTTTCATATTTTAAATGGCTTAGTTGATAAAAAATCGAGGCAGCATTTGTCTATTAGTGAGTCTCACTGTCCAGCATGGAGAACTTTGTACAAGTTGCCAATCCCAAAGAGATTGGGGGATTTGCAGTGGTATTTGCTGCATGACATTATTGCAAACAGCACTTTTGTACATCGTATTGATTCTAGTGTCTCTACCGATTGTCCCTTTTGTGCAGCTCCTGAAACTGTTTTTCATTTATTTTGTGACTGTGCCAGATTACAGCCTATTTTAGATTTGTGAAAATTTGTTTTTTAGTTTGCATCTACTTTTTCTAAACAAGTGTTCATTACGGGTATGCGGTACACCTCTAAAAAGAGGTGTTTTTTTTTAATTTGCCTGGCAAATTTCTTGATTGGTCAGGCAAAGCTTGCAATCTTAAAATCTAGAAATAATTGACAGCTTGGTGGACATACTGTATAAATGCTCTTTGTATTTTCCAAATTTTGGTTGGGTCTAGAATTTGGATTGATTATCGTTTTTATGCAATTTATAGTAATTTTCAAATGTTTGTTAAGAAATGGTGTGTGAGAGATGCTGTTTGTAGTCTTGGTGACAATGACGAGTGGACATTTCATACAGTACCGACACACTTTATTCGAGTGTGGTCGGTACCGCAAGCCGGGAAATCTCCCGGCTTGCTAGTGGCCGCCCCTCGGCGTGCCGCGCGTCATAGACGCGCGGTCACGCGTCATCGGGAGCGTGCGCCCCCTGCACGCGCGTCCAGGGGCTCCCCGAGGGAGCCCTGGTGTCCCGCGATCGCGGGACAGCGGCAGGGGGTTCCGGGGGACCCGGCGGACCCGGCAGCGGTAGGGAGAGCGCCCCAATCGGAGGGCGCTCTTCCGCTGCTTCGGCGCGCGCCCGTCACTCTCGGGCGCGCGCCAGGCTACTGCTGCGGCAGAGAACGGGCAAATGCTCGAATAAACTCTGCCGCAGCAGTATGTAACTTATATTCCTGTTAAAAGTTTTTTATATTGAAACTTTTTTAGTATAAAAAAGAGTTTTCAAAAGTCTGTGTCTCTGTCTCTTTGTCTCTCTGTCTCTCTGTCTCTATATATGCTGAACACGTCTGTATTTTACAACTCCTTACAGACTAAACAATATACCATTACAGTAATAATAGTTCCAGCACTCACTGACTAGTAGAATAAATCTCAAGAGTAGGTAATTGCCAAATCAAAAAAAGATATTTAATGTCAACACAAGTCAAATCCACGGAGCGATGTGAATAACACAAAAGCGTCTAAGGGGTTCATGCAGTAAGCGGCGGAAAGGCACTTCTCGCCACATTTCTGCCAAAAAAGCCTATCCGTATTCAGAAAGGGGCCAGAAACTGGCGAGATTCAACTAAACCGCCAGTTTGGCTGGCGGTTTAATTTTTTTCGCCGGTGGCGGGGCGAGAAGGCACTTTACGCCTAAAAATCCAACTTTTTCAGCCACCCTGTATTCTAGTAGAGGCGAGTAGCTAAGCAGAGCTATTCGCCTCTCGAGAATACTGTTTTGCTGGCGGATCAGCCACGCAAGAAAAAGATGGCAAGTTGCTGCTCAGAGGCAGCGGATGAGCGGCGGATGGGCACTTAGAAAAAAAATGATTCTTGATATATATTATGTTAGCATGATGTCAATGGGGCTAACACATATAACTTTGTATTTTTTATTGTGCTGTGTTATAAAAACATGATTATTTACATTAAGTACTTCATGTAATTGTCAGAATAGTGTAACCTTTAACGATTATAATGTATTTTTAAATTTTTTTTTTTCTGCTATGAATAATTAAAGAATAGATCAATGTGTTATTCAGGTTAAAAATTTGGCTAATGTCTTAAAGGAACACTTCATATAAGATGCCTCATGGGTTCAAATGTTTTTTTATATAGTTAACATACATCAAATACATTATAGTCATAGCAAGTACATATGACTGAATGTTTGCATGTATTTCATTATGATTGTAATGTGAAAAGCATGTGTGAAGTCACACATTATGCATGTATTTAATATTGACATGTTTTATGTTGAATAAAACTCACTTTAGTACTTAAACAATCGTGTTACCAATGATGTTCACACAAGGAAATTCCATGATTTTGTATTACACAATGTACACTGGCGACACACTTTATTCGAGCTCGGCTAGTCCCACCCGGGTGTATTGAGGTTTGTGACTGTTTTCTGCCCGAGTGCATTGGGTTATTTTCCAGGCAGGGGTTGAAGCATTTTATTCCCGCTGGCTGCAATACTGCACAGTATATATATATATATATATACTGCATTACAATTCATGAATTTATGCCATCTGGTAGACACGCAAAGCATTGCAGCCTATTAAATCCTAATCATTATCATTTAACAGATCAGCCGCCCGTCAGCCAGGCATGAACCCAGGCTGGGAAGGCAAACGCAACGGGGCTTGTCAGAGGTGAGGAGCGGCGCATTCCAGGTATCTGCCAGGTACATACTGGGTATTTGCTCGAATAAAGTGTGTCGGTGCAGTACTGCTACACTTGCATGTTCCTACAGTTCTTCACACACCAAAAAATTCACATCTGAGATATGGATATGGATATGTTAATGTTGTTGTTGTTATTTCACTTGATCATATGTGAACCACAATCAAGTGTGTTCATGTTTCAAATGATTGCTAATAAACACCTTCATCGTGCTATGTGCTGTCATATATGTGTCAAAATGATTGTTAACACATTTCATTGCACACACTTGTGTACATAGCAATTGAATGGATTTTGATTGTGTTGTAAGGTTGTACTTAAACATTTTGTGTAGTCATTAGCACACATGGATCATTATATTAGTGGCATGTTTTTATGTGCATATGAACAGTTACTAATTGTTTAACAACAGTAATTAGTTTTAATATTGAAATTATATGTAGTCAACATGTTAATTGACATCTGACACCTGACATAATCACATATGTATTTAAAGGAGGAACAATCAACCCTCCTTGTGACGTCGACATGGATATGCTAAGCAGACATTTGCAGATGAGAAGGCGGATGGTTCTTTTGCAGGAGGCTCAAAATAGACAGGATGTGATAGTGATAGGAGAGGGACAGGAGAGGGATAGGAGGAGAAGACACAGGAGACAGGTGTTGTTAGTCCGTCCACGTGTGTACCGTGAAAGGACACTTTTAGATGGGCTGAGTGAGGAGGAGATAAGAAGTCGTTATAGATTGAGTTCAGCAGAAATCTTAGCTCTTTACGAAGAACTAAGACCAGATTTGGATAGTGTAACAAGCAGAGGTCGTGCAGTCCCTGGTCTTGTTAAAATGCTGTGCTCATTACATTTTTTGGCTTCTGCGTCTTTTCAAACAACTGTGGGCATAGTGGGCGGGGTCTCGCAGTCATCATTCTCGCGGGCCTTTAGCCAGTTTCTATGTGCACTGACTAGACGCGCTAGGAATTATATTCATTTTCCTAGTGACCAGACAGAGTGGCTGGAAGTCAGAAATGGCTTCTATAACATAGCAGGGATGCCATGTGTGATGGGTGCCATCAATTGCACACATGTTGCCTTGATCCCGCCTAGTCAGAGTGAGCATGCATACCGTAATAGAAAACACTACCATTCCCTGAATGTGCAGGTGGTATGCGATGCTACGATGTAGATAATGAATGTTGTAGCCAGATTCTGTGGTTCCAGCCATGATTCATCTATTCTTAGGAACTCATCAGTTTTCCATGCCTTTGAAAATTGGCATTTTGGCCATGGTTGGCTGGTGGGTGAGTACATATTGTGAAGTGCTAACATACATATGTCATCAATTTTTATTGCTTCTGTTTATAATAGTTCAATGTGACAACATTTGTTTCGGATAATGGTAACTTACATTGCACATAATGATTGTCCTGTTTTAATTGTGTCATTCGCATAATAAAGCATGCTATATATATGTGATAATATGGACACCTACAACCACACCCACAATAACAGTACAGCAAAAGTGGTCATGAATACATGTGTTGTTGTAAAGATATAATGTCACATATTGCTAGAATATTTTATTTCTATAGTCTATGCTAATTTTACATATACTACATATGATTGTGTAACTACTTATTATAGGTGTCAAAATGGTTTGTGTGAAGATGATATATGTCCATGATTACATATCATCTCACAAATGTGACATGAAAAGTACAATTGTGGAATTTTAGCCGACAATAATATAACAAATTGACCTTAAAAACTATGTGACAACATTATGAAAATGTTTACTCTCTATATTAATTTGTACATTGTCTTTTAGGTGACTCAGGGTACGGTATCCGACCTAGTGGCTGTTTGACACCATTGATAATTCCGCATCCCCTGCAGAGGACAGATATAATGTTGGCAATATCCACTCGTCAGTATCGAGCGTACATTTGGACTTTTGAAAAGTAGGTTCAGGTGTTTAGATAAAACTGGCGACGCATTAAAGTATAAGCCTGAGAAGGTTTCTGACATTGTAATTTGTTGCTGCATTCTGCACAATATTGCATTGAGTCATAACCTAGAAGGCGACATTGGGGAGGGGCTTGACGAACAACATCCCCTAATAGCTGCAGGTGACAATGAGCAGACACGCCAGGGGTGTCGAAACACCGTCAGAATGTAATTGACACCCTATTTCTCAGGTAACCAACAAACAATGTATGGGATTGTATGACATTCTGCCATGAATAAGTGTTTTTCAAATGTCACACAGTTTTTTTTTCATCATAGGCTAGTGTTTCTTATCCTCCTCCTCACATTAACATCTATGTATTTTGGTCAACCACATCTTGATATGGTATGTATATCTTACTATGTAATTTTTAATTTATGTTCAAATAGTGTAACATAATACCTAATGTGTGTTGTATAATATCATCTGGCAAATGTTACATTGTGTCATGTGTAATGTTCAATATTAGCAAATAGTATTGCATATATAACTAAAATTATGTACTAGTCCAATATGCATGAGAAAGGTAATGGTCTCCTTATGTTATAGATTTAAGTAGAAACATCATGTTAGAAATAAAAAATAGTCATGATTAGTTACAGGTAATTGCTATATGTGCAAGGAAAAAAAAAATGTATAGGTCATGTAAGCTTTGCTAATACATGTCGTTAACATAAGTTAACAGAAACATATTAAAACATATTTAGACATTATATGTGTTTATATTCTACATATCATTAATGTTAGCAAGAACTACATGTACAAAAAAATATATAATAATTTCATGATGTTACAATTACTAAAAGCACAAATAAGCTTCACAATAGCATAAGCATCATGCTTTGAAACATAGACCATTGGTTGAAAATGTGAGCCGTCAAAATCACCAAACTCTGTTTGTTTGACTGGAACATTGCATTGATGTAGTCCATGTAACATTAATTTTTCTGAAATCCAAGAACAGACTTTTGTACATTTGCACAGAATCTTTATTATATTCAAAATATTTTATAATATCATGTTCATCACTGTCCATGTTTCACGCATAAGGTCACATATTGTTCCATTACAAGTACTGGTATGATGCGGTCCAGGACTTGCATACTGCTCGCATTGTGTGCATAGGGCTCTGTAACACATGGCACCAGTGACTTATGGACGTGTACGTGCACATATAACATGGCAGCTGTGTTACAATTTTTGAACAAATTTTTCTAATAACATTAGTGTAGTGGTTTGCCCTTATTGGCTGAAGCGCCGCCGGGGACGTGGACACGCCTCCGTCGCAGATGTGAACTTTAAATTCCCCTGCCTCCCTGAAAAGCTGCCGCGCACCACTGTTTAAAGGTGCGTGCCAAGGTAGGGACTTGGACCGGGCGGACTGGGGGGGCGGCCCATCATAGCACAGCGCATGGTGACTGGGTTTGTTATACAGATGCGTGGCCACGCCCCCAGCGTCATCTCTCACAGTAAATGCGACTCTGTCGCGTCATGTAATGGGACGGCACGGAAATGGCATGATCACCCCCCTCCTCTTCGCTATATCACTATCTCACTCACATACTGCAGTCTCACTTAGCACGTACATAAACAACCAAGCAACCCCCCCCCCACACCGCATGTGACACACACATTAGTGTCCCCGTGCCTTGTTGATTGTTTCAATTACTTATAATTTGACACGCCCCCCCTACACTGAACACCCCCCCTCACGTCACAAGTTCACCCTATGTCCGGCCAACTACCATAACGTTTAACAATGTGCACGCGCACAAGTAAACTGATGCATGTAATAATTAAGCTTTATAACTTCAATACTTCGTTTGACTATACTATTGTTGTGTATTTTCACATATTTAACATATGTGTGTGAACACGCGAGTGACAGCGTTTTGCCATCATATTAGATACATGATTCACTTCATAGTTTAGTCCGCATTGTCACATGATCACGGAGTGACGTCACAGCTGACGCGACTAACAACATACATGGTGTGAACAGCAGTCATACAACACCCCCCCACAGGTCAGGTTTTCAGATCCCGCTTCAGCACAGGTGCCTTAATACCACTGATAGTGCCAACCTGTGGTGAAGCGGGATATCCTGAAAACCTGACGCTGTTGTGTGTCTTGAGGACTGCTGTTCAGCACTACAGCAGATTACACAATGTATATTGTATCCAATTGTCAAAAACATATTTGTGTGTATCATAATATGGTGTAATGAGCCAAATTCCGGATCACTCATCTGTAAGTGAACGTTGCATGTGTCTAAATCGAATGCAGCGTATTTGAAAAAACATCCATAAGTATATGGATACATTATACTGAAAGTGTGTTTTAACACTACATGGTTGTCTAGCGTGGGTTCATAAAAGGCTGTTATTATAAATTAGTATTAGTTTAGTTATAGGCTAATGTGAACAATGTTTACCTTTATCTTTATATTTAGAAACGACATTGCTGGAACCTGCACTGCTGGCGTCCATGTGTTTCTCTACCGTTGCTGCTGCTATACAGAAATTGATTCTGATTGCAGTAAGAACCCTGGGATGGTCATCCACATACATGTCTGTGACGTTATCTCACCACTTCATTTCCCACACACGACTGAGCAGGTACACAGAACTTCAGTGATTTCAAGAATTCATGTTTATTGGAAATTATTAGATTACTTATTGTATGTTGTCACAATAAATGTGTATGAATTTGTTATTATTTATTACCTTTTAATGAGCCTGTGAACGAACAACCATGTTTTGGAGGAAACATTACAAAAAAAACAAACAAATAAAATTGAGCCATACTTCTGCACTTACAGATAACTGGAATGTGTACATACACTAACAAATTCTACAACCCACACGTGTGGTGATTGCATTTATGCAGTAATATGGGAAGTATATATATATATATATTTAGAATAAGTTAATAGTGTAATATACGTATCCGTACATCACACATTGTGTATATAAATATTATAACTCTTTCTCTATCTTTTCTCTTCGCTCTTTCTCATTGTGTGTCTCTCTCTCTCTCGCTCTCTCTCTCCTCATCTCCCTCTCTTCTCTCTAGCTCTCTCTCTCTGGTGTGTGCCTCTCATCGTCCCCCTCTCCCCGCTCTCTCTCCCTCTATCTGTCCTGTCCCTCTCGCTCTCTCTCATAAACATCTCTCTCCCCTCCCCCCCCATGTCTCCTGTCCCCCTCCTTCTCTCTCTCTCTCTCATCTCTTCTCTCTCTCTCTATCTCTCTCTCTCTCTCTCTCTCTCTCTCTCTCCTCTTCTCTCTCCTTCTTTTTCCCTATCCTGTCATCTTCCCTCTCTCTCTTCTCTACTCTCTCTCTCTCATCTCATCTCTCATACGTCTCTCTCTACATCTCTCTCAGTTCCTTCCTCTTCCTCCTGCCCTCTCCCTCCCCTCCTCTTATCTCTCTCTCTATACTCCACACACGCTGATTATAACTCTCAGTCAATGTACACATTTGTAACAAAGTAGTTTTAATTATGTGAATAATTTAGTACACAATTACATGCATATGGAATATTAAGTGTAATACTAATGAATGTACTTCAGTTTTTAATGGCAGCGTTACATATGATAATCATTGAATGTAAATGAACATATATGTAGTTTTAAACAATGTTGTACCATGTGTACTTATGATATATGTTTTTAACATACAATGTATGTCATTAATGTATAAACACTGTAAGATGTACATCACTATACTACTATATGTGCTCATTACTGTTTATGTACTTTGTAAATAACCTTGATATATTGACACCTGTACAAATGTGAATTTTGTGTCATAATGCTATTAAATGTGTAAGAACACAAATTCATTATTTTAAGAATAACACATTACCTCACTTATAAATGGCATGAATTTATCCTTACATTTGTATTTAAAAATAAACACACAGTAAACGTTTGAAAATTAACTTCATTTTATTTCTATTTAGTTTGGGAACGGGTAAGTGGCCTTTTTGATGGTGCACATACATTTTTTTCTGCATTAACAACTTTTTTTTTCCCTTTTTTCTTTGGAATAATCACTGGTGCAGTTTCTGTCTGAACAATTGCTGCAGCACTCTGGCCCTGGTTGGACACTAAGAAGTTGAGGATCTGTAGACACACCTGCTGTTTGTTCCTGGTTGCACACGGTTAGAAGTTGAGGATGGGTTGACACACCTGCTGTTTGTCCCTGGTTGGACACAGTAAGAAGTTGAGGCTGGGTAGACACACCTGCTGTTTGTCCCTGGTTGGACATGGTTAGAAGTTGAGGATGGGTAGACACACCTGCTGTTTGTCCCTGGTTGGACACGGTTAGAAGTTGAGGATGGGTAGACACACCTGCTGTTTGTCCCTGGTTGGACACGGTAAGAAGTTGAGGATGGGTAGACACACCTGCTGTTTGTCCCTGGTTGGACACGGTTAGAAGTTGAGGATGGGTAGACACACCTGCTGTTTGTCGCCATGGTTGACACGTAAGAAGGTTAGGATGGGTAGAGACACACTGCTGTTTGTCCCTGTGGACACGGTTAGAAGTTGAGGATGGGTAGACACACCTGCTGTTTGTCCCTGGTTGGACACGGTATAGAATTTGAGGATGGGTAGACACACTGCTGTTTGTCCCTGGTTGAACCGTATAGAAGTTGAGGATGGTGTAGACACACCTGCTGTTTGTCCCGTGGTTGGACAACTGTTGAAGTTGAGGATGGTAGTACACAGCCTGCTGTTTGTCCCTGGGTTTGAACCGTAAAAGTGCAGATGGGTACCAGGGCACACCTGCTGTTTGTCCCTGGTTGGACACGGTAAGAAGTTGAGGATGGGTAGACACACCTGCTGTTTGTCCCTGGTTGGACACGGTTAGAAGTTGAGGATTGGTAAATACAAATGGCCTTTGTCCCTGGGTAGACACAGTAAGATGTTCAGGATGGTTGTAGTAAAATCCACTTTGTCCCTGGGTAGACACTGTAAGATGTTCAGGATGGTTGTAGTAAAATCCACTTTGTCCCTGGGTAGACACTGTAACATGTTGGGGATGGTTGTACAAAAATCCACTTTTTGCCTGTGTAGACACTGGAAGAAATGGTGTATCCTTATAGACAGGTTCTATTTTTTCCAAGGTAGATACAGGTGAACTTTGGGCCAGGGTACAGACAGGTGCACTTTGGGCAACAGTAAAAAATGGTGGTGTTTGGCCCATGCTAAAAACAGGTGCAGTGTGTGCCTGTGTAAGAACAGGAGTACTTTGGGCCTGTGTAAAAACAGGTGCAGTGTGTGCCTGTGTAAGAACAGGAGTACTTTGGGCCTGTGTAAAAACAGGTGCAGTGTATGCCTGTGTAAGAACAGGAGTACTTTGGGCCTGTGTAACAACATGTGTAGGTTGTGTCTCTAAAAATAGAGATGCAGTTTGGGCCTGTGTAACAACAGGTGTAGGTTGTGTCTCTAAAAATAGAGATGCAGTTTGGGCCTGGGTAGACACAGTAACAGTTTGAGGCTGGTTATACACATGGACACCTTGTTGCTGGGTAAATTGTTTAGCAGTATAGGACAAAGTATTCCAGCCAAGTGAATGTCGTATTTCTGTATTTGATCTTTTCCTTTTTGTTGTCCTTTTAGGTGCGTGTGTAAGATTATCATCTGTACTGGATGTCTGCATTTGTTCAGCTGTCGTTGGTGATTCCAGAACAAAGATTCTGACTTGGGATATATCATCACTAGATAGATTGAATACGTTTGTGGAGACAAAATCCCTCCATGGAACATACCTTGATTGTTGTCGCTGAGGAGTCCCTCATTTCGTGCAGACTGTGGAACAAGATGATTCCCTTGCTGTAGAGTGGTCACAAGTGTCCGTAATGTCTGATTCATTACATGCAATTCTTCTGGGATTTTACATATTATCTCTTGTATTTTGTGCATTTCTACTGCCATACATTGGTGTACCCCCATTAATTCCTGATGGTATTTTATGTGGAGTACGCTAATCCTTGATTCTGACGCATCCATTGCTTTCAAACTTTCTTGTGTATTATTTGCAGGTGGTAATGTAGCTGCTTGTGTTACTATTGGACTCTGATGTTGTTCAGATGCAATGCCTAGTTTTGGGGGAGAAAAAAAACCATTAACAGTTGTCATTGTTGACATGGTTTCATGTCTCCATGTGTATGTTAAATTAACCATTATGAGATATTACAAAATAAATCATTAATATTTCCCTATATTTATTTTGATGTTGCATTATTCATGAGCAGTTAAACATTATTCTTACACTCAATGGTGACATGTGTGATGTAAGAAATTATGCAGAACAGTATTATAAATACTGGTTCTGACACAGGCTGCAACATAAATGATGAACATATGTTTTAACGTAATAGGCATTAGTGTAACGTCTACACATATTCTAGAACAAATCCTTTACCAACATTGTGTTGCTGGATGTGTTACTTGTGACATAAGGGTTTATGGAAGCACAAGCACAGGCTGTACAGCATAATTTAATAAAGACCAGTGCTGCAATGGATTATTTAACCGTCTGATTTAATTTTGATGTGTGTTCACTTCATACAAGGAACCGTGCAAGGGACACCATACACAGTAAACAAACACACATCATATTTAGAGGAACATGACAAATACAACATGTTCCATACAAAGTTACTATTACAATTATACTAGTATGTCATTGTACAATATTTACTTGTGTGTATGTCATGTTGAACATACAATATTAACATTAATGTATGAAAAACTGTTTTGTCACAAATATGTATGTATATATGTATTTGAGATGGTGACTATTTATTGAAGTTACATACTACCAACAGTTATAATGTTTCCTGCATTTTTAGTGCTAGATTACATCACAAAGCATGTGATGTGGTGCTGCTATTTAAATGAGTGCAACTACATAAGTCATGTTTCTAATAATAATTATGATCATATCTCCCACATGTGGTTGTTATGTATGTTGAAACATCATGTTAGTTACAGGAACAAAAACACACAAAAATTCTAACATCATAGACTCACCTTCCAAAATTGATGATGCTAAAGAGGAATCGGATGTGACCACCTCTTCTTGGTTGTTCGGAGGCACAGGTGTAACTATATGAATGTAAAAAAAAAAAAATAACAAGATGACAATTTTGAATGTTAGAAGGTTAATGAAAAATATAACAGAAAAATAACATTTTTTTATGATAGCATAAAGCCTTATTTGAAGTATGCACTTCGTCAACAACTTCATGTGTAACGTCACACAATAATGCACGTAGACAGTTTCCTAACTAACCCCAAGTACTGAAGTTACTGACAAATTATTAGATAATGATTTCTACACTATTTCATTTTAACACTAAAAAGGAGAAACGTTATTCAGCAGATTGTTAATACCCTATATGTTATTTGAAATTAAACATTATTCAACTATTTCCTCAACTGTCACATTATAATAAACAGTATTATAAACATGAAATATATAGAGATTAATCACCTGGTTGGAAATTTTGTGGATAAACTCCTATATCTCTGTCTCCAGGTAATCCTGTTATTACAACAGGTAACATTTTTTCCCTCAACATCTCCTCCAAAGGGGTGAATGTAATTGGTGATGCTGGTGGTCCACCTCCAGTCCCAGAAGCATGCCTGCATCCAAATTGAATGGCATTTTTCAAATTTCTCCGTATATCGTCAAATTTTTTCCTACAATTCTTCAATGTCCGCACCTGATTTCCACATGCTGAGACGGAAACACGAATTTCCTCCCATAACTGACGGCGAATTGTGGAACTGGTCCTGCCTTTAAAAATAATAGAATAATGTTGTACTATCAAGAAAAGTTATAGTTCAGTTATGAACAATGCATGCAAGAGTGTACACTTTTAGAAGATGAGAATTAATGTTAACAATGTGCCACATTATATAATACATATATGGGTGTGCATAATAATATTTACATCATGGTGTAAATGTACAATCATAGTCAGAAGATGTCATAATACATCCATCTTTACTAAGAATGCTTGCACAGACACATGCAGAACACCAGGCTGATAACGCTGCAACCAGTGCATGTTTTGCTTCACAAGAAAACAAAGCACAGCTGCCTCTAAAAATACATAAATACAACTGTGCCACTAATTTATCCATGTGACGTGAACATGTAATAGTATAGAAACATGCCATTATTGTGGGTAAATTCATAACTATTTGAGCAGCACTGAAGTAGGATTACATAATGGTATGTGTTGTAATGATGCATGAATGTGGCGCATTCAATAACATTCAAAATTTTATTACATAACATATTCATCATTAAGCCTCGTTCAGGGTAGCAAAAACAAGAGTTGTAGGGAGTGGGTTACTGAGGGAGGGCGACAGTGTGATGGCCAATGTGTTTTCATACTGTCAGCAGATTTAATCACGTGTTGAGGAGGCAGAGAGGGGGAGGGGATACATACGCCAGGTTAGGGATAGAAGTTGCACTGTTGAACTCATTCTGAAGAATTATGCAATTGGCTGTGTAGGTCACAGTGACGCTGCAGCAGCTTTTAAAAACGTATGGTTTGCTTCATTGAACTTTAGCCTAAATAAACTACATAGTTCAAACACAGGCCACCTGCTACCATGACAACCACAGTTCAGATTTAATACATTGTAGCTGATGTCCGCACGCAGTGCCTCCAAAGGAAACACCCTAAACGAGGCCTAACACTTACACGACAGGGGATTGGACAATAAGTTAGACACTATTGGACTCCTCCCCTCCATTAATGCAACATTAGAGTGTCACATAATGTTGATGTGTGGATGGGGGGATGGGGTTCATGTGTGTGTGGGGTGGGGTGATGGGGTTGATGCTTATGATAACTGCTCAAACTCCATTTTGAATGTGAGGTGTGGTGTGTGCGTTTATTATATTGTGTGTACCACCATTTTGTGTGTGTATAGCGAATGTGTTGTGTGTGTACACAGAGGGAGAGTAAGAGTTTGCATATTTATATATGCTGTGTATGGGGAAATATATAGTATAACATATATGTATACAGATGTTGACATAAAAAAACATATACATAAGTATACATAAAGAAATTGATCACATGTAACATTAATACCGCAAGACATGAATATTCATCACCTATGTAGAATAGCAAATACATGAAAAATAATGATTCTAAAATCACAGTACTTTGCATGCTGCCTTAAACTACTGGTAGAAGGAAATTAATCAGTAATGAAGATTACCTCCATTATAATATATTAATGCAATAAAAATTTGTAAGATTCAATGATAATGTGCATACAATCATTATGTAGTCAAATCTATTAGATCCATTATATTTATAAATACACACATGACTTTAACATACATCCTTAACCTCTTTTACATACTGTCATATATACCATGTTTTACATATGACATACATAAAGGCCATGAAATCACATGTATTACAACATATTTAAGCATAATCATAGGAATATAATAGAAAACATAATCAAGGATTACAATATCTTACCTACTAAATGACCACAGAGCTGGTCATATTTTGCCACAATGCCCGTCACAAGGGCTGTCTTTTCTGCTTGATTAAATCTTTTATTTCTTGGCACTGTATTTTTAGTCCTTGAAGCACGTGCTGCATTGGCACCTGCCTGATGCTGACTGGACTCCCCTTCTTCCAATGGAAGAGAATCCAGAAGCAATGCACCATCAGATGCCACAGCACCACGACGCACACCACCACCACGCGTCCCCTTACTCACACGAGCACCACTCACCCTACCATCACAGCCCTCTCTCACACGGCTACTCACATGAGAAGCAGCACTCACCCTTGCATCAGTCCCCTCTCTCACACGACTACTCACACGA
>WSYH01004745.1:26225-50222 GCA_036426205.1 Ascaphus truei
ATTAATCAGTAATGAAGATTACCTCCATTATAATATATTAATGCAATAAAAATTTGTAAGATTCAATGATAATGTGCATACAATCATTATGTAGTCAAATCTATTAGATCCATTATATTTATAAATACACACATGACTTTAACATACATCCTTAACCTCTTTTACATACTGTCATATATACCATGTTTTACATATGACATACATAAAGGCCATGAAATCACATGTATTACAACATATTTAAGCATAATCATAGGAATATAATAGAAAACATAATCAAGGATTACAATATCTTACCTACTAAATGACCACAGAGCTGGTCATATTTTGCCACAATGCCCGTCACAAGGGCTGTCTTTTCTGCTTGATTAAATCTTTTATTTCTTGGCACTGTATTTTTAGTCCTTGAAGCACGTGCTGCATTGGCACCTGCCTGATGCTGACTGGACTCCCCTTCTTCCAATGGAAGAGAATCCAGAAGCAATGCACCATCAGATGCCACAGCACCACGACGCACACCACCACCACGCGTCCCCTTACTCACACGAGCACCACTCACCCTACCATCACAGCCCTCTCTCACACGGCTACTCACATGAGAAGCAGCACTCACCCTTGCATCAGTCCCCTCTCTCACACGACTACTCACACGAGAACCACCACTCACCCTTGCATCAGTCCCCTCTCTCACACGACTACTCACACGAGAACCACCACTCACCCTTGCATCAGTCCCCTCTCTCACACGACTACTCACATGACTACTCACATGAGAACCAGCACTCACCCTTGCATCACTCTCCTCTCTCACACGACTTCTCACAGGAGCATCACTGTCCTAACTCTCAGGACTGAACTCAGCATCAACACTGTCATCAACATCACTCTGTTCTCGTGTGAGTCGTGTGTGAAGAGGGACTGATGCAAGGGTGAGTGGTGGTTTCTCGGTGGTAGTAGTCGTGTGAGAGAGGGGAATGATGCAAGGGTGAGTGCTGCTTCTCATGTGAGTAGCCGTTGAGAGAGGGCGTGATGGAAGGTGAGGGTGCTTCGTGTGAGTAAGGGACGCTGTGTGGTGGTGTGCTCGTGGTGCTGTGCATCTGATGGTGCATTGCTTCTTGGATTCTCTTCCATTGGAAGAAGGGGAGTCCAGTCAGCATCAGGCAGTGCCATGCAGCACTGCTTCAAGACTAAAATACAGTGCCAAGAATAAAAGATTAATCAAGCGAAAAGACAGCCCTTTTGACGGGCATTGTGGCAAATATGACCAGCTCTGTGGTCATTTAGTAGGTAAGATTGTAACCTTGATTATGTTTTCTATTTATTCCTATGATTATGCTTAATATGTTGTAATACATGTGATTTCATGGCCTTTAGTATGTCATATGTAAAACATGTATATTGACATTATGTAAAAAGAGGTTAAGGTATATGTTAAAGTCACGTGTGTATTTATAAATATATGGATCTAATGATTGGACTACATAATGATTGTATGCACATTATCATTGAATCTTACAAATTTTTATGCATTATATATTATAATGAGGTAATCTTCATTACTGATTAATTTCCTTCTACCAGTAGTTAAGGCAGCATGCAAATACTGTGATTTTAGAATCATTATTTTTCATGTATTTGCTATTCTACATAGGTGATGAATATTCATGTCTTGCGGTATTAATGTTACATGTGATCAATTTCTTTATGTATACTTATGTATATGTTTTTTTTATGTCAATCTGTATACATATGTTATACTAATATATTCCCATACACAGCATATATAAATATGCAAACTCTTACTCTCCCCTCTGTGTACCACACAACACATTCGCTATACACACACAAATGTTGGTAACACCCTATAATAAACGCCCAACCCACACCTCACATTCAAAATGGAGTTTGAGCAGTTATCATAAGCATCAACCCCATCAACCCCCCCCACACCACACATAACCCCATCCCCCCTCCACACATCAACATTATGTGACACTCTAATGTTGACTTAATGGAGGGGAGGAGTCCAATATGTCTAACTTATTGTCCAATCCCCTGTCGTGTAAGTTTAGCCTCGTTTAGGGTGTTTCTTTTGGAGGCACTGCGTGCGGACATCAGCTACAATGTATTAAATCTGAACTGGTGTGTTGTCATGGTAGCAGGTGGCCTGTGTTTTGAACTATGTAGTTTATTTAGGCTAAAGTTCAATGAGCAACCATACGTTTTTTAAAGCTCTGCAGCGTCACTGTGACCTACACAGCCAATTGCATAATTCTTCAGAATGTTCACAGTGCAACTTCTATCCCTAACCTGGCGTATGTATCCCCTCCCCCTCTGCCTCCTCAACACGTGATTAATCTGCTGACAGTATGAAAACACATTGGCCATCACACTGTCGCCCTCCCTCAGTAACCCACTCCCTACACTCTTGTTTTTGCTACCCTGAACGAGGCTAATGATGAAATGTTATGTAATAAATTTTGAATGTTATTGAATGCGCCACATTCATGCTCATTAACAACACATACCATTATGTATCCTACTTCAGTGCTGCTCAAATAGTTTAGAATTTACCCACAATAATGGCATGTTTCTATACTATTACATGTTCACGGTCACATGGATAAATTAGTGGCACAGTTGTATTTATGTATTTTTGAGAGGCACTTGCTTTGTTTTCTTGTGAAGCAAACATGGCACTGGTTGCAGCGTTATCAGCCTGGTGTTCTGCATGTGTCTGTGCAGCATTCTTAGTAAAGATGGATGTATTATGACTCTTCTGACTATGATTGTACATTTACACCATGATGTAATATTATTATGCACACCCTATATTGTATTATATAATGTGGCACATTGTTAACATTAATTCTCATCTTCTAAAGTGTACACTCTGCATGCATTGTTCATACTGAACTATAACTTTCTTGATAGTACACATTATTCTATTATTTTTAAAGGCAGGACCATTTCCACAATTCGCCGTCAGTTATGGAGGAAATTCGTGTTTCCGTCTCAGCATGTGGAAATCAGTGCGGACATTGAACGATTGTAGGAAAAAATTTGACGATATACGGATAAATTTGAAAATGCCATTCAATTTGGATGCAGGCATGCTTCTGAACTGGAGGTGGACCACCACATCACCAATTACATTCACCCCTTTGGAGAGATGTTGAGGGAAAAAAATGTTAACCTGTTGTAAATACAGGATTACCGTGAGACAGAATATGGAGTTTATCCACAAAATTTCCAACCAGGTGATTAATCTCTATATATTTCTGTTTTAAATACTGTTTATTATAATGTGACAGTTGAGGAAATAGTTGAATATGTTTATTTCAAATACATATAGGGTATTAACAATCTGCTGAATAACGTTTCTCTCCTTTTTAGTGTTAAAATGAATAGTGTAGAAATCATTATCTAAATAATTTGTCAGTAACTTCAGTACTTGGGGTTAGTTAGGAAACTGTCTACGTGCATATTGTGTGACGTTACACATGAAGTTGTTGACGAAGTGCATACTTCAATAAAGGCTTTATGCTATCAATAAAAAATGTTATTTTTTCTGTATATTTTTCATTAACCTTCTAACATTCAAAATTGTCATCTTGTTATTTTTTTTTTTTACATTCATATAGTTACACCTGTGCCTCCGAACAACCAAGAAGATGGTGTCACATCCGATTCCTCTTTAGCATCATCACTTTTGGAAGGTGAGTCTATGATGTTAGAATTTTTTGTGTTTTTGTTCCTGTCCTAACAGGATGTTTCAACATACATAACAACCCACATGGGAGATATGATCATAATTATTATTAGAAACATGACTTTGTTGCACTCATTTAAATAGCAGCACCACATCACATGCTTTGTGATGTAATCTAGCACTAAAAATGCCGGAAACATTATACGTTGGTAGTATGTAACTTCAGAATAGTCACCATCTCAAATACATATATACATACATATTTGTGACAAAACATTTTTTCATACATTAATGTTAATATGTATGTTCAACATGACATACACACAAGTAATATTGTACAATGACACTACTATAATTGTAATAGTAACTTTGTAGGAACATGTTGTATTTGTCATGTTCCTCCTAAATATGATGTGTGTTTGTTTACTGTGTATGGTGTCCCTTGCACGGTTCCTGTATGAAGTGAACACACATCAAATTAATCAGACGGTTAAATATCAATTGCAGAGCACTGGTCTTTATATTATGCTGTATACAGCCTTTGCTTGTGCTTCCATAAAACCCTTATGTCCAGTAACACATCCGCAACACAATTGGTAAAGGTTTGTTCTAGAATATGTGTAGACGTTACACTAATGCCTATACGTTAAAACATTGTTCATCATTTATGTTGCACCTGTGTCAGACCCAGTTTTTATAATACTGTTCGGCATAATTCTTCTACATCACACAATGTCCCATTGAGTGTAAGAATAATGTTTAACTCTCTTATATATGCAACATCAAAATAAATATGGGAAATATTAATGATTTATTTTGTAATATCTCCATATGGTATATTTAACATACACATGTGAGACATGAAACCATGTCAACAATGACAACTGTTAATGGTTTTTTTTCTCCCCCAAAACTGGATGGCCATCTGAAACAACATCAGAGTCCAATAGTACACAGCCGCTACATTACCACCTGCAAATAATACACAGAAAGTTTGGAAAGCAATGGATGCTTCAGAATCAGGGATAGCGTTACTCCACATTAAAATACCATCGAGGATTAATGGGGGTACAGACCAATGTATGGCAGTAGAAATGCACAAAATAACAAGAGATATTGTAAAATCCCAGAAGAATTGCATGTAATGAATCAGACATTACTACCTTGTTGACCACTCTAAGCAAGGGGAACATCTTGTTCCACAGTCTGCACGAAATGAGGACTCCTCAGCGACAACAATCAAGGTATGTTCCATGGAGGGATTTTTGTCCTCCACAAACGCATTCATCTATCTAATGATGATATATCCCAATTCAGAATCTTTGTTCTGGAAATCACCAAACGACACGCTGAAACAAGTGCAACATCCAGTACAGATGATACATCTTACAACACGCACCTAAAAGACACAAAAAGGAAAAGATCAAAACATGAAATACGACATTCACTTGGCTGGAATACTTTGTCCTATACTGCTAAACAATTTACCCAGCAACAAGGTGTCCATGGGTATAACAACCAACCTCAAACTGTTACTGTGTCTCCCTCAGGCCCAAACTGCATCTCTATTTTTAGAGCACAACCAATACACCTGTATGTCTTTACAAACAGCCAGGGGAAGGGCCAGTACAGGAGACATGTATAAGGAAGGAAGTATAGTGAGGTTTAGTCCAAATTGTACATATAGAGGAAAATTGCTGCTCTCTTCTCAGTATAAAAAATCATACAATTCACTGATTCTTTATTGCGCCTTTGCTTAGCATGCACTATCATCCCTCTCGCATCTAGAGGAAAAGACCCAGTGAGGAGCCCAAACTGCAATCTCTATTTTTAAGATACACACCTACACATTTTGTTACAACACAAAGGCCCACGTACTCTGTTCCTTCCACAGTCATACACTGCACCTGTTTTTTTAACCCAGGCCCAAAGTACTCCTGTTCTTACACAGGCACACACTGCACCTGTTTTACCAGGCCCCAAGTACTCCTTTTCTTACACAGGCACACACTGTCACCGGTTTTTTTAGCATGGGCCAAACACCACCATTTTTTAAACTGTTAGCCCCAAGTGCACCTGTCTGTACCCTGGCCCAAAAAGTTCACCTGTATCTACCTGGAAAAAATAGAACCTGTCTATAGGATACCACCAGTTTTTCCAGTGTCCTACACCAGGCAAAGTGGATTTTTGTTACGACCATACCCCACAGTTAAGTGTCTACCCGGGACAAGTGAATTATACCTAGACAACCATCCTGAACATCCTTACTGTTCTAGCCCAGGGACAAGTGGATTTTACTACAACCATCCTTAACATCTTATTGTGTCGACCCAGGGAACAAAGGCCATTTTATTGACCAATCCCATCAACTTCTAACAGTGTCCAAGCCAGTGACAAACAAGGCAGTGTGTCTACCATCCTCAACTTCTTACCCGGTCCAACCAGGGACAAACAGCAGGTGGGTGTCTACCCATCCTCAACTTCCTATCTTAACGTGTCCAACCAGGGACAAACAGCAGGTTTGTCTCCCATCTCACTTCTCACCGTGGTCCACCGGGACACACAGCAGGTGTGTCTACCCATCCTCAACAACCCCCTTTTTTTTTTTCTACCGTGGTCCCACCAGGGACAACAGTCAGGTGTGTCTATACCACATCTCACTTCTTACCCCGGTCCAACCAGGACAAACAGCGGTGTGGCTACCCATTCTCACTTCTACCGTGTCCAACCAGGGACAAACATCAGGTGTGTCTACCATCCTCAACTTCTTACCGTGTCAACTAGACCAGGGACAAACGCAGTGTGTCCTACCATCCTCACTTCTAACCGTGTCAACCAGGCAACAGCAGGTGTCTACCATCCTCACTCTTCTTACCGTGTGTCCCACCAGGTACAAACAGCAGGTGTGTCTAACCCATCCTCAATCTAAAACGCGTGTCCACCATTACACACAGGTTTGTCTACATCCTCAAACTTCTAAACATGTCCACCAGGGACAACAGGCAGGTGGTGTCTAACCCAGCCTCAACTTCTTACTGTGTCCAACCAGGGACTAACCACAGGTGTGTCAACCCATCCTCACTTCTACCGTGTGCACCAGGAACAAACAGCATTTGTGGTCTACAGATCCCAACTTCTTAGTGTCCAACCAGGGCCAGAGTGCTGCAGCAATTGTTTCAGGACAGAACGCTCCATGATTATTCCAAAATAAAAAAGGAAAAAAAAAGTTGTTTTAATGCATTAAAAAATTTGTGCACCATCAAAATGCCACTTACGTTCCAAACTAAATTAACTAAAATGAGTTAATTTTTCACACGTTTACTGTGTGTTTAATCTTTAAAATACAAATGTAGGATAATTCATGCCATTTATAATGAGTAATGTGTTATTCTTAATAATAATTTGTGTTCTTACACATTTAATAGCATTTGACACAACTTCACATTTGTACATGTGTCAATATATCAAGGTTATTTACAAAGTACAATAACCGTAATGAGCACATATAGTAAGTATAGTGATGTCCATCTTAAAGTGTTTATACCTTAATGACATACATTGTATGTAAAAACATATATCATAGTAACATGGTACAAACATTGTTTAAAACGACATATATGTTCATTTACATTCAATGATATCCATCTGTACGCTGCCATTAAAAAACTGAAGTACATTCATCATAGTAATTACCCTTAATATTCCCTAGCATTACTTGGTGTACGAAATTATTTCCATATTAAAACTACTTTTTTCACATGTTGTACATTGACTGAGATTATAATCAGTGTGTGATACTATGCCTCTATATAACTCATTCACAATTGAATTTTAGCTTCATATTCCTCTGCCTCTCTCGATTATATATATCTATATCTTATTATACTATATTCTATCTAGCAATATATATCCTATTCTATCCCCTGCTATCTATGTTACACCTAATTAATATATATTCTATATATACTTCTATATAACTCCTAATATCTCTATCACTCTCTACTCTCTCTCTCTCTCTCTCTTCTATATCATTCTGTTCTACCCCTACCTTGTTATTTCGCCTATATCTATATATAATCTTTTACATTCCCTAGAGCTTATATATCTGATCTATATTTTCTATATATACTTCACCACAAAATATCTATATATATATAGATGTATTATGATATATATATATCTCCTATCTCTTATATATACACCCCCATCTAATATACATCTACATATATATAAATAGGTTCTATATCTCCACCCTGTGCGTGTACGGATACGTATCTTAACATATTAAACTTATCATTACATAAATATATATAATAATATATACTTCCCATTCTTTCTGCATAACATCACCATCACACCGTGTGGGTTTGGATAATGTGTTAGTGTAATGTACACTTCCGTTATCTGTAAGTGCAAGAATAATGGTCAATTATTTCTGTTGTTTTTTTTTGTAATGTTTCCTCCAAAACATGGTTGTGTCGTTCACAGGACTCATAATAGGTAAATCATACTAATAACAATATTTCTAACAACATTTATTGTGACAACGTCACCTAAGTAATCTAATAATTTCCCATAAACCTGAATTCTTGAAATCAAACTGAACGTTTGTACCTGCCTCAGTCGCCGTGTCTGGGAAATGAATGGTGAGATACCGTCCACAGCCTGTATGTGGATGACCATCCCAGGGTTTCTTACTCAATCAGAATCAATTTCTGTATAGCAGCAGCAAACGGTGAGGAAACACATGGCCGCCGCAGCTGCCGTGTCCAGCAATGTCGTTCTAAATATAAAGATAAAGGTAAACCTTGTTCACATTAGCCTATAACTAAACCTAATACTATTTATAATAACAGCATTTTTGACCCCACGCTAAAGACAACCATGTAATGTACACACACTTTCAGTATAAATGTATCCAGATACTTATGGATGTATTTTCAAATACAGCTGCATTTCCATTTAGACACAGCACCTGCAAAAAACGATACACTTACAAAGATTGATCGAATTTGGCTCAACTTACACCTATATATTATACACACAAATATTGGTTTTACATTGGATACATTATATATACCACTTGTGTACTTTGCTGTAGTTCTGAACAGCATCCTCAAGACACACAACAGGTCAGTTTTTCAGGATTCCCATCTTCACCACAGGTGGAAACTATCAGTGGTGATTAAAGGCACCTGTGCTGAAGCTGGGGCTATCCTGAAAACCTGACGCTGTTGGGGGTGTTGATGACTGCTGTTCATCACCCATGTATGTTGTTAGTCGCGCTTCCATCTGTGACGTCACTGACTGTCCTTGATCATGTGACAATTGCGACTAAACTATTATTTAATCATGTATCTGCCAATATGAATGGCAAAACGCTGTCACTTCCGCGTTGTTCACACCACATTATGTAATCATATGTGACATACACAACAATAGTATAGTCCACGTTTGGAAGTTATAAAAGCTTAATTATTACATGCATCAGTTTACTTGTGCGCGTGCACATTGTTAAAGTATGGTAGTTGGCCGGACATAGGGGGACTTGTGACGTGAGGGGGCGTGTTCAATGTTAAGGGGGGCGTGTCAAATATAACTGTATACATTGAAACCTAACAAGCCCACGGGCCAACTATGTGGTGTGTCCATGCTGTGTGGGGGGGGGGGGTGTTGCCTTGGTTGTTTTTAGACTGCTAAGTGAGCATGCAGTTATGGTTAGTGAGATAGTGATATGCGAAGTGAGGGGGCGTGATCATGCAATGTCGGTGCCGTCCCATATACATTACGCTACAGAGTCGCATTTACTGTGAGAGATGACGCTGGGGGCGTGGCCACGCATCTGTATAACAAACCCAGTCACCATGCGCTGTTCTATGATGGGCCGCCCCCAGTCCGCCCCGGTCCAAGTCCTACCTTGGCACGCACCTTTCAATAACCATTGGTGCGCGGCAGCTTTCATGAGGCAGGGAATTTAAAGTTTCACATCTGCGACGGAGGCGTGCTCCACGTCCCCGGCGGCGCCTTCAGCCCAATAAGGGCAACCACTACAACTAATGTTATTAGAAAAATTTGTTCCAAAATTGTAACACAGCTGGCCATGGTACAACTAATTGCACGTACACGTCCATAAGTCACTGGTGCCAGGTGTTCCAGAGCCCTATGCACAACACATCGAGCAGTATGCCAGTCCCTGTGACCGCATCATACCAGTACTTGTCATTGAACAATATGTGACCTTTCTGCGTGAAACATGGACAGTGATAACATATATTATAACATATTTTGAATATAATAAAGATTCTGATGCAACATGTACAAAAGTCTGTTCTTTGGTTAATTTTCAGAAAATTACTGTTACATGGGACTCACAATCAATGCAATGTCCAGTCAAGACAAACAGAGTTTGGTGATTTTTGACGGCTCACATTTTCAACAATGGTCTATGTTCAAAGCAGATGCTTAGCTATTGTGATGCTTATTGGGCTTTTAGATTGTAACATCATGAAATAATTATATATTTTTTTGTTAATGTAGTTCTTTCGCTAACATTAATGACTATGTAGAATAATAAACACATAATAAATGTCTAAATATGTTTTAATATTTTCTTGTTAACTTATGTTTAACGACATGTATTAGCAAGCTTACATGACCTATACATTTTTTTTTCCTTGCACATATAGCATTACCTGTACATCATGACTATTTTGTATGTCTCAACATGAGTTTCTACTTAAATCTATAACATAAGGAGACCATTACCTTTTTCCATGCATATTGGACTAGTACATAATTTTTCGTTATAATGATGCAATACTATTTGCTATATTGAACATTACACTGACACAATGTAACAGTTGCCATATGATCTTATACAACACACATTAGGTATTGCATGTTACACTATTGAACATAAATTAAAAATTACATAGTAAAATATCCATACCATAATCAAGATGTGGTTGACCACAATACATATGTTTAATGCTGAGGAGGAGATAAGAAACACTTAGCTAATGATGAAACAAAAAACTGGACTCACATTATAAACACCTTTCCATGGCAAATGTCATTACAACCATACATATGTTTGTTGGTTTACCTGAGAAATAGGTGTCACTTACATCTGCACGGTGTTTCGACACCCACTGGCTGTCTGCTCGATTGTCACCTGCAGGCTATTAGGGGAGGGATGTTGTTCGTCAAGCCCCGTCCCCAATGTCGCCTTCTAGGTTATGACTCAATGCAATCTTGTGCTAATGCAGCAAACAAATTACAATGTCAGAACCCTTCTCAGGCTTATACTTTATAATGCGTCGCCAGTTTATATAAACACCTGAACCTACTTTTTATGCAAAGTCCAAATGTACGCTCGATACCTGACCGGTGATATGTTCGCAACATTAATACATTCCTCTGCAGGGGATTGCGGATTTAGCCAATGCGGTCAAAAAGCCAACGGTCGGATCCGACCCTGAAGTCACCTAAAGACCAAGTACAAATTAATATAGAGCGTAAACTTTTCATAATGTTGTCACATAGTTTTTAAGGTCAATTTGTTATATTATTTCGGCATAAAATTCCACAATGTACTTTTCATGTCACATTTGTGATATGATAGTAATCATGGACAATATCATCTTCACACAAACCATTGTTGACACCTATAAATAAGTAGTGTTACACATCATATGTAGTATATGGTACAATTAGCATAACATAGAAATAAAATAATTCTAGCACTATGGACATTATATCTTTATTACAACAACACTTCTTCATGACCACTTTTGCTGTACTGTTATTGTGGTGTGGTTTTAGGTGTCCTATTATCACAATATATATAGCTGCTTTATTATGCGAATGACACAATTAAAACAGGACAATTCATTATGTTCAATGTAAGTTAATCCATTATCCTAAACAAAATGTGTCACATTGGAACTATTATAAACAAGAAGCAATAAAAATTGATTCATTGTATTTACGACTCTCCAATATGTTACTCAAACCCACCAGCCAACCAGCCAAAATGCCAATTTCAAGGCATGAAAACTTGATGTTTCCTAAGAATAATGAATCATGGCTGGAACCACAGAATCTGGCTACAACATCATTATCTACATCGTGCATCGCATACCACCTGCACATTCAGGGAATGGTAAGTGTTTTTCTATTAACGGTATGGCATCTCACTCTGACCTAGGCGTGATCAAGGCAACATGTGTGCAATTGAAATGGCACCCACTCCACATGGCCTCCCTGCTATGTGTGTGTTACAAAATTAGAGCCATTTCGACTTCCAGCCACTCGTCTTGTCCCTTAGAAATAATATAATTCCTAGCCGTCTAGTCAGTGCACATAGAAACTGGCTAAAGGCCCGCGCGCGATGACTCGCGAGACCCCGCCACTATGCCCACCAGTTTTGTTGAAAAGACGCAGAGCCAACAAATTTAATTGATCACAGCATTTTAACAAGACCAGGGACTGCACGACCATCTCTTGTTCCAAAACTATCCACATCTGTCTTGTTTCTCTCTTCGTAAAGAAGCTCAGATTTCTGCTGAACTCACACTCTAATAACGACTGTCTTATCTCCTCCTCCTCAAGCCCATCTACAAAGTGTCCTTTCCAACGGTACACACGTGGACGGACTAACCACCTCCTGTCTCCCTGATGTCTTCTCCTCCTATCCCTCTCCTGTCCCTCTCCTTCACTATCACAATCACATCCTGTCCATTTTGAGCCTCCGCAAAAGACCATCCGCCTCTCATCTGCAAATGTCCTGGCTTAGCATATCCATGTCGACGTCACAAAAGGAAGGGTTTTATTGTTCCTCCTTTTAAATACATATTGATTATGTCAGGTTGTCAGTTCCTAACAATGTTTACTACATCTCATTTCAATATTAAAACTAATTAACTGTTGTTAAACAATTAGTACGTTCAATATGCACATAAAACATGCCCACTAATATAATGATCCATGTTGCTAATGAACTACAACAAATGTTTACTTACAACCTTACAACACAAATCAAAATCCATTCTCAATTGGCTATGTACACAGTGTTGCAATGACATGGGTGTTAACACTCATTTTGACGACATATATGATCAGCACATACCCGATGAAGGTGTTTATTATCAATCATTTTGAACATGACCACTTGATTGTTGGTTTCACATATGTCAAGTGAAATAACAACAAAACTTAACAATATCCATATCCCTATCTCAGAACACTTTCTTCTTTTCTTTGTGTGCTTAATCTGCTAGGGTTACTGTTTAATTGTGTTGGGGCTGTGGAAGGGAAGTACCCCTGTGTCCCCTTTTGGGGTCCTGAGGCAACAGGTCTGAGGAAGCGGTGTCCCGCCGAAACTTGCCCCCTGATTATCCCCTTTCCCCCCCCTCGTTTCTCCCTATCCACCACCCCACCTCCCATTGTGTGATTTCTGTTTTTTGCCTACTTGTTTTTTTTGCAATAGTATTTTAGGGCATCATGCAGTAAGCGGCGGAAAAATGCATTAGCCAGTTTAGCAATAGCCATGTTTTGGCGTGTTTAAGTCGCTGTATGCTTTAAGTGGAGAAATGTGTGGCGAATCAATGCGCCGCCACCATTAGCAAATATGTGGATTCGCTTGGCGGGAATGTTGAAATGGTTTGTACACACCGGTGTGGCGTGCACATACCGCCAATGGCGTCTTTTCTGGATCGCGCGCTTAAACAACCAATGGGTGATTGTGGGCCTATTAAAGGTAACATTTGATATTCTTTCTGTGTTGTTGTGGAGAGAGGAGGAGTGATGGACAGAGCTGTGGCATTGTGACAGTACTTCATACAGGTTGATTGATTGTGTGTGTGGTGTATATTTTGTTTAGCATTTGTTGTTATTGTCTATTGAATTTGTTAGTGAGTTTGAGGTTATTTTGTTGTGTTGCTTGTGAGTGGTACAGGTATGTACGGGAGGCGTGGCAGTCAGAGGATGATGCTGGGGTGGAGTGATGTGAGTAAGGCCACCACTCACCCTTGCATCAGTCCCCTCTCTCACACGACTACTCACATGACTACTCACATGAGAACCAGCACTCACCCTTGCATCACTCTCCTCTCTCACACGACTTCTCACAGGAGCATCACTGTCCTAACTCTCAGGACTGAACTCAGCATCAACACTGTCATCAACATCACTCTCCTGACTCACATCACTCACCCCAGCATCAGTCCTCTGACTGCCACGCCTCCCGTACATACCTGTACCACTCACAAGCAACACAACAAAAATAAACCTCAAACTCACTAAACAAATTCAAATAGACAATAACAACAAATGCTAAACAAAATATTACACCACAACACAAATCAATCAACACCTGTATGAAGTACTGTCACAATGCACAGCTCTGTCCATCACTCCCTCTCTCTCACAACAACACAGAGAAAGAATATAAACAAATGTTACCTTTAAATAGGCCGCACAATCACGCCATTGGTTGTTTAAGCGCGCGATTCAGAAACAGAACGCCATTGGCGGTATGTGCACGCCACACGCGGTGTGTACAAACCATTTCAACATTCCCGCCAAGCGAATCCACATATTTGCTAATGGTGGCGGCGCATTGATTCGCCACACATTTCTCCACTTAAAGCATACAGCGACTTAAACACGCCAAAAACATGGCTAATTGCTAAACTGGCTAATGCATTTTTCCGCCGCTTACTGCATGATGCCCTAAAATACATATTGCAAAAAAACATAGTATGCAAAAAACAGAATATCACACAATGGAAGGTGGGGTGGGGTGGAGGGAGAAACAGGGGGGGGGGAAAGGGGATAATCAGGGGGGCAATGTTTCGGGGACAAACCGCTTCCTCAGACCTGTTGCCTCAGGACCCCAAAAGGGGACACAGGGGTACTTCCCTTCCCCAAAGCCCCAACACAATTAAACAGTAACCCTAGCAGATTAAGCACACAAAGAACCTCTAAGTAATCAATCTAAGAGTATGACAAAGAAAAAGTAGAGAGAATATAACTAGTGTGAAATCAGACCACAGGGTATAAGACATCTAGCATAATCACAAGCCCATCTCCATTCCTGCTGCAAGGGTGACTGTTGACTGGGACTGAATGAGACAGTATATAAAGGGTAGTGGTGACATCATCATTGGTGGCGTAATTAGTCCAATAGCAGCAGCTGTGTGGGTAATCAACCAAAATCAGGAGCAGCTGAGCCCTTTAACATCATATGCTAAATACAGTACATGTATCTGATAGGCTGGAATGCCCTCCAGCTTCACTCCGTGCTGTGCGCATGCGCAGTCATATACCGCAGTCTTTCATGTATAATCGTGAACTCCTGCTGGGAATGGCTGTCCAAGGCTGGCGCCTGCGCACTTCAGCTAATGAGGGAGTCCTTCTGTGTAAGCACATCAGATGTCCACGGGAGAGATACACAAAGGTTGCTACTCCAGAAGGAATCTAGATGGATCAGGCTCCTAGGTACCATGGCTTAACTTTACTAAGTATGGTAAAACCCATCCTCATTGCTTCAACTTTGAATAGCCAGTGTAACCAACCCCACACTGATGAGACCCATTAAGGTCGAAACAGCTGTCTGTGGGTGGGTTTACTGGCTATGCATCTTATCCTGGCTATGCTTAAAGCTGTGACCATGCATAAAGCTTAAGCCTATAGGGAACCATGTTTAAAATGGTTTTGAAGCAAAAAGTGGCACTGTGTGCTCATTTGCATGTCATTTCCCAGAATCCCTTGCTGCAGTGGAAATGCTGTGTGCTGAGTGATAATGGTGAAAGGCGGGGTTGCAGACCTGCCTAAGACATGTACAGTTATATTTCCATTTGCTATATGGTTTGCTGTGGATTGTTTTTGTCACTTTTTTTACTCACCATAACTTAACTGTGTGTGTGTGTGTGTGCGTGTGTGTGTGTGTGTGCGCATGCGTGCGTGCGTGTGTGTGTGTGTGTGTGTGTGTATATATATGTATATGTATATATATGTATTCAAAAGTGGAAAACATTCAAGACAGTTGCCATTCTTCCCAGGAGTGGACGTCCCAGCAAATTCACCCCAAGGTCAGACCGTGCAATGCTCAGAAAAATTGCAAAATACCAAAGAGTTACATCTCAGACTCTACAGGCATCAGTTAGCAAGTTAAATGTCAAAGTTCATGACAGTACAATTAGTAAAAGACTGAACAAGTATTGTTTGATTGGAAGGAATGCACGGCTTAGGTTTGCAAAGTTGTTTCTGAATAAACCACAAGACTTCTGGAACAATGTCCTTTGGACAGATGAGACCAAAGTGGAGATGTTTGGCCATAATGCACAGCGCCACGTTTGGCGAAAACCAAACACAGCATATCAGCACAAACACCTCATAACAGCTGTCAAGCACAGTGGTGGAGGGGTGATGATTTGGGCTTGTTTTTGCAGCCACAGGACCTGAGAACCTTGCAGTCATTGAGTCGACCATGAACTCCTTTGTATACCAAAGTATTCTAGAGTCAAATGTAAGGCCATCTGTCCGACAGCTAAAGCTTGGCCGAAATTGGGTCATGCAACAGGACAATGATCCCAAGCACACCAGAAAATTTACAACAGAATGGCTGAAATAGAAAAGAATCAAGATGTTGCAATAGTCCAGTCAAAGTCCAGACCTCAACCCGATTGAAATGCTGTGTCTGGACCTTAAGAGAGCTATGCATAAACAAATGCCCACAAACCTCAATGAACTGAAGCAACGTTGTAAAGAAGAGTGGGCCAAAATTCGTACTGGATTTTTACCCTGAGAACCAGAGCACCTTTGGGCATAAACATTGATTGGGATTTAAGTCATTTTTTGTAATTATTCAATATATATATATATAAACATATATTTGTTTAGGTAATATATAATTTAATTATTTTAAGTTTTCACTGTTTAGTCATGGTTATTAGCTACGTGTTATTATATTATTATTATTATTATTATTATTATTATTATTATATACGTACTTTTTGTACATATAATTGATTATTACTATTAATGTACAGAATGCTTATTTATATTATTAATTATTATTCTTTAGTAACTTAATATTCCATATTTATAATTCATGATTTTACATGCTTTCACCAATCACTGTTTATGCCCCTGTTTATGCCCCTTGTTGTGTCTAAAAGGGTCTATGTATACATGTCTATACTGTTCTATGTCCATGTGTGTGGAGTGTTGTATTCATGCATCATAGTAATAATCCCCATTATATTAATATTTTTACGATATGATGTTTTTTAGTCTATAATCGCCATGTACGCCATATTCATCTCCACACATTGATAATTGTCCTATTTGAACTACAAGGTTTTTAATTTGTTCCCTCTATGGAGAAAAATTCAGGTTTACACATATTATATGTACTATATTATTATCAACTTATACTTATGCATATGTAATATTAACTGATATTCCTATCATGTGTAACTAATATGTGTTTATTTCACAATATACTCTCTCATTGTTTTGCTTCTTAAGCAATAAGATTTCCGTTTTTAATTTTCAACATGTTCTTTGTTGTATGTGATTAATAAAGTTTGTTTAAAGAAAAAAACAGTGTACCACCTGACCTGCTCGGCCTGTGGGGATGTACGTTGCGTCAGCGCGACTATGGTTGTAGACGCGCGATGATGACATCATCTTCGAGGGCACGGCGGACAGTTCCGGTGAGTATAAAGAAGCAGATAATGTTAAACTTTGTACACCTTGATAAAGTGCTGTTGCATGAAATGCGTAGGTGCGTTCATGTTGTCCATTTTTATTGTCTATTAGCCTGCAATAAATATGATCAATTGATTTACTTTTGGAGGTTGCCTGGATATGTTTTCCTTCTGAAATTTGAGGTTGGATTCCCTTGGCTGTGCTCTATCGACACCTACTGCTTTCTGGATCAATCACCTGGATGGACTCTGCACGCCGCTGATATCTGGAGTGTTCCTGGGAGTATACAGGTAAAGGGCCGCTGTGCCTTAGTATATCTCCTGTATATACTGGATATTTATATATGTATTCATACTGGCCGGGTGTACATTAATGTGTTAATTAGTGTGGTTGTCACGTGGACACCACTAGACACATATCCCCCCAGTTTTCATTGAAGAAATACTTTGTGGACACTCCATTCTTATCTGGAAATTATGCTGCATATGTTGTGCAAATGGAACTTTGTCTGATTATTGAGCACCACAATTAACTTCATTCTGACAACGATGTGTTAGACTGATGAAGTCATACAGAAAACGATTACTTCAAGTTATTGCTGCTAAAAGTGGTTCTACAAGCTATTGAATCATAAGGTGTACTTAGTTTTTCACAAATGGCTTCTCCATTTTGGCTTTATTTTTGTTAAATAAATCATGACACAGTGTAATATGTCATGTGTTGTTGTTCATCTGAGGTTGTATTTACCCAATTTTTAGACCTGCTAAGGAAAAGATGATTGTTATTATGTCCTGATATGTAAAACCATGGAATTCAATGATTAAAAACACTTAAAAAAGGCTTGGACCCCTGTCACGGGTACTACCCATGAACACAGATGGGCAAAACTAGGGAATGACTCAAATTGTCAATTGTCAACCCTTAACATGAGAAGGATAGTGACTCAAGAAACACTAGGATAGATTAGTATAGTATTAGTCAGAAGACCCATGTTTATACAATTCATTCCACACTCAATTGTAGCATCCATAGTAGATATCTGCACAGGGAGGTGAATTCCTTCCACATGGTTGTTAATCGCTTCTAAAGTCTCGGTTGCATTTGTCCGTGGGTTTTGTCCAGGGTTCCACAGTATACCTGGGGGGTGGGAGAGATTTTTGTGGACTTTAGGCAATATGTAGAAGGTGGGTACGACAGGACATTTGGTCACCATGGCATCCATGTTGTGCTGAGTAATTACCCCATCTAGGACGGCAGCTCGGAGTAAACTCTCGAGCTCCTCCTTGAACTTAATAGGACGGCAGCTCGGAGTAAACTCTCGAGCTCCTCCTTGAACTTAATAGTGGGATCTCTACTCAGCTCACCATAGCACTGGGTATCTCTGAGTTGTTTAAAGACTTCTCGCTCATACATCACCTTCGGCCATATGATCACATTTCCCCCTTTATCACTCGGTTTGATCTCCACCTCCTTAAGGTCGCGTAGCTCTGCAACTGCTCGTCTTTCAGCCTTGGATAAGTTCTGTTCACCTCTCTGAATGTGAATCTTGTTGAATCCTTCCGTAACAAGTTTTGCATAAACTTCTACCTGTGGGCACACTTGCCATGGTGGGCAGAAACTGGACTTGGGTTTGAGTTTGGACAATAACACACTCTGGTCAACTGGAACAACACCCTGTTCAAAATGCAATATATTGAGGTCCTCTAGGGCCAATATTTCCTGTTCGTTCCACTCCACTAGTAAGGACGTATCCTGATCTGGGTCATGTGGTTTGATGAAGTACTTATGTAAAAGCAACTTTCGACAAAATAGCTGCAGGTCTTTTGACCATTCAAAAAGATCCATAGATATGGTGGGGCTAAAGGAGAGGCCCTTCTGCAAAACACTCAGTTGATCTGTACTCAAGATAATTTCTGACAGATTTATTACAGTAAGGGTTTCGGTGGTATCTAAAGGTTGTAGCAATGGGTCTGGCAGTCCAATTAATTTCTTTTTCTTAATTGCCTTTTTCCCTCTTCTTGTCCGCCTTTTTGTGATGTATTCCTTGCCCCTTTGTCTAAAAAAGCTTTTTGCCTTTGTGTGCTAGTGTCAGGACCCCCTTCTAAATCGGAAGACTCTATATCTGAAGCAGTTATTTCAGATGAGGTGGATGCTGCAGTGACTCTCTGTTGGTTTTTCTGTTTTTTGTTGAATCTTTTCCCTTTTTGCCACTTGTAAACTTTATTGTTCTTATAATCGTCTTGATCTCTGTCAAATTTCTTCTTTTTGAATGCTATTAAGTCTTTTTCGAACTTTTCAAGATCTAGTTCTATTTTGGCAAAAGATTGTGTTTCCACTTCTGAGAGTCCTGATGTAATTGACTCTATTTGATTTTATACCTCCAAAATTACTGCTTTATCATGTTCAATCAAAATTTGTAGTAATTGGAATGAACATGTTGACAGGGCTTCTTCCCATCTGTTTTTGTACGTGACATCTGTAAAGTCAAAGGAGGGGAAGGTTGGGAGACGAAGACCCCTAGGAATAAATTTATATTCTGTATATTTTTCAAGTGCTGTCTTCGTCCACCAAACCCGCAACCTCCTCTGTGATAAATGTTTAAGATCTCTCAATTTGTCTACACTCTCACCGTTATCTGATGTCTGTGGTTGCGTGTTATCTGATGGCTCTATATTAAAGGCTGCATCTGCAGTTGCTTTTCTATTCTCCTCTTTGGCGAAAAAATCCATGAAAACAAAGTGTCAAAAAGATAAGTGAGCAGAGGTTGGTTGAAATCCACAAAGTGGATGAGGCAAATATATTCAAATAATGGGGGAAAAAGGGGGGGGAGGGTGGGGAAAAGGAACCTTGCATCTACTTTTACAATATTAATGCCACCTTAAGCCAAAAAATATTCTCTAACTTTACATAAGTATGAGTTGGCGGTGCTCACGGGTTGAAAATAGTATGAGTGAAAAGAGAAAAAAGTAACCCGTATGGGAGCACTCAGGTATGCAATTAACATATAATATTTTATTATTTTGACACAATGCAAAAAAAGATGAATAAACAGTACATGATTAAAAACACTTAAAAAAGGCTTGGACCCCTGTCACGGGTACTGCCCATGAACACAGATGGGCAAAACTAGGGAATGACTCAAATTGTCAACCCTTAACATGAGAAGGATAGTGACTCAAGAAACACTAGGATAGATTAGTATAGATCACAATAGGTTAATGGGTTCACAGGCACCTATACAAAGCTAAGGATAATACGTCCTACACACCAGTGAAATGACTAGTCAAAATATAAATGACAATCTTAAACCATCATCAATCTGCTTGAGCATACAAATATGTAGCCAATATCAACAGCTCAAAGTAACCACTTGTAGGGAAAAGGTAGCATGATGGGATGAAGTCACTAGATGTGTAGAGCAGTAAAAAGTATGAATAGCATGTATGGAAAATTACCTGATGAACGCCTATTAGATAACCATGTGTGTGTTGTCAGTATCCAAAATGAAAAAATAGAGTGTCACAGTCCAAAGATTAGTTGCACCAGTGCTGGGTAGCATAGTTACGTGAACATCTGTCAGGGGTCCTGCCTAGCACCCCCACTCCGACGCGTTTCATCCAGAGACTTAGACTTGGAGTGGTGAGGGAACTAGGGCAGGAGACTGTTTATATAGGTTTGAATTTCGCGCCAAAAACGGGTAGGGACGGTAACAGCTGCAGCTGCTTATTTCGATTACCGGCTATGTGCCGCTTCCGCGTGTCAGTCTGGCACGCATAATAATGTGTAGTCATGGTGATGTCTGCTTGTGTAGTGTGAACATGAGCGACTCATGAGTGCTGGCTTTACTCTTTGTGTCTTTACCCTATAGTGCTGCCTGCTGCGCGTGCGCAATGTACTGCCTCTCGCTCTCAGCACTTATCAATGTAAGGAGCATCACGTCACGTCACCCTGTCAGTGCGTGTCGGCGTGGACCGCATACCGCGCATGCGCACTAGACATGTAGATCAACCCATGCGATCCTGCGCGGAAGCGCCAGCAACAATATCTGTAAATACAAATAGAAGTGCCCTTAATAACATTTGTGCGTGGAACTGGAGGGATCAATGTAGTTATGGTCCTAAAATGACCAATAGGCAGCAATCGTGGTCCACAGGGTAACTAAAGAGTGCCATTAATGAAGCATTATGTGGGGGCACTGCAGCAACACTCCTTAGGGGAAAGGAGACTGCAGTGCGCTTCATATTGTCTGTGGGTGAAGGAAAGTGACAAGATTGTAAGCATTATATCCAAATATATTTCATCACTATAAAGGTACTGCATAAGTACCTCCACCCTGCACCATTCAAAGCTATTATGATAAGTTATGTGTCCTTAATCTTAGGGCCAATCAACAATACACAATCAAAATTGTGTGATATAGGACAAAATGAGAGATACAGACAACATATGTCGATCCAGTCTAGATGTGATAGTGTCCCAAAGGTGGCACATTAGTCCAAAGTGTCCAAATTTTAGCCCATAAGTCCAGGAATGTACAGAGGATGAACAATCCGAATATAGCAAAAATTGTCCTGTCTTGGCATCCATAGTATCTGCACAGGGAGGTGAATTCCTTCCACATGGTTGTTAATACGCTTCTAAAGTCTCGGTTGCATTTGTCCGTGGGTTTTGTCCAGGGTTCCACAGTATTTGAACCATGTAGAATCTTGATCACAGATACATAAAGTATTGGGAAAATGTTTCTCAAATTCCATGGTTGATGTAGCTCTTGGTCATGAGGATATCAGACCTGAGCCTCTCAGATAGCATGCAGTATCTAAAAGATTACACAAAATACATGCAATAAGTGCACTCATCAGATTAGATATAGAACATTTTCCTATATACAAATAAAGTTTGGGCATGGTGTTTGTTACAGAAACATTGCGTAACCAATGTAGTCATTTAGACCTTTTGGAATCATTGAATTGATTTGTGTGATCCATCTGGTCTCCTTTTTTAACAGAGCTTTTTCCAAATCACCCCCACGTATACCGAGAGAGACTTTGTCAAGCGCAAAGGCCCTTATTAACGTTGTGTCCGCCGCATGTTTATTCAAAAAATGCCTGGCGACACTTGTTATTTTTTTAAATTTATCAAGGTCCCCTTGCGCATTCTTGACGTTCCTAACGTGTTCTAGGACCCGAAATCTAACCTCTCTTGTAGTCATACCAACGTAGGGTAGATCACAAGGGCATAGGATACAATAGATCACCCCTTTGGATTTACAATTGAGTGTGGAATGAATTGTATAAACATGGGTCTTCTGCTATTTGGTAAAAGTGAGTCTGTTTTCCATATATTTGCAAGCTGAGCAGTTAGAGCATTTGGTAAACCCTATGCGTGGGGTAACGGACAAAAAGGTTTTATCAACATGTGGGATGTAGTGACTGTTGACCAAGGTATCTTTAAAGTTTGGTGCCCGGCGGCTCGTCATAGTGACTTGTTTCCCCAGGGCCCGTGCCAGGTCAGGATCAGTCATTAACACCCCCCAGTGTTGCTGTAGAACCCCCCGTAGTAATGGCCATTGCTGATTATAAGACCCTACAAAGCGGATAGCTGTTTTGTCTTTCATTTTGCGCTTGGGTTGTAAAAGGGAGGTACGTGTTTTACTCAAGCTGTTGCGGTACCCTCTCTCTACCATGGTCTTACTATAACCTCTTTGTTGGAATCTTGCTTTCATTTCCCCTGATCTTAAATCAAAATCATGGGTTGACGAGACATTTCTCTTGAGTCTAAGAAACTCGCTAGTGGGGATACCTTTCACTTGATGGGGGGGATGGAAGCTTTTGGCGTGCAGGATCGAATTCGTGGCGGTTTGTTTCCGAAAAATGTCGGAACTCAGTGCTCCACCCTCGCCAATACTGATTGTCAAGTCCAAAAATTCAATTTTCGTTGGACTTGACTGAAACGTCAGTCTGATGTTTAAATCGTTGTGGTTGAGGGCATCGATAAACGTAGAGAACCCACCAGCATTACCTCGCCAGAGGACAAACACGTCATCGATGTACCTCAACCACAACAGGACATTATGTGTATGTACACTATTCTCATCAGTAAAGACGACTTCTCTCTCCCACCAGCCCAAGAAGAGATTAGCATAGGAGGGTGCACAAGTCGCGCCCATTGCAGTACCTCTCTTCTGCAAATAATATCTGTTTTTAAATATGAAGTAGTTGTGGGACAGTATAAAGTTAAGTAGATTGATGATCAGCTCAATCAGGTCACCGGAGAGATTTTGCATGGACAAGTAAAATTTTGCCGCTTTTAAACCATCTCTGTGATGGATACATGTGTATAGAGATTCTACGTCACAGGTCGCGAGGAGAACGCCCTCATCGACCGTGATGTTCTCCAGTTTAGATAATACATCCATGCTATCTCTTAAAAAAGATGGTAATGTTTCAACAGACAATTGCAGGAAGAGGTCAATGAATCTGCATATGGGCTCGCTCAACCCCCCTATGCCTGATACTATAGGTCTACCTGGGGGGTGGGAGAGATTTTTGTGGACTTTAGGCAATATGTAG
>WSYH01004746.1:0-37375 GCA_036426205.1 Ascaphus truei
CCGGAAGTGCGGGGGTAGCCGCGGAGGGGACCGCAAGGGGCGAAGGACGCTGCCGAGAAGCCTGGGTGGCATGGCCCAAAGGTAAGGAAAGGCTGGCAGCGGGTATACCCACAGCGTGGATTCTTACACGCGGGAAGCGGAGGAGAAGGGAGATCCCGCCCGCGGCGGCGAGAAGGCAGAGCTGGCACGGGGACAGGTAAAGTCACGGGGGGAACCCCCTTAGAAAGAGGTGTTCCCCCGGACCTTACAGCCAGCTCGTCCTTTAAGGATTCCGAAAGTCCCTGCCAGAAAGCCGCGGAAAGCGCTCCGTCGTTCCAATCCGTCTCAGCCGCGATTGTCCGGAACTCCAGAGCATAACAAGCCACTGATCTCCGGCCCTGCGAAATGTGGAACAGGGAGGAAGCAGCCATATCATTACGTCCCGGGGTGTCAAAGACTAAACGAAATTCCTTTTTAAAGTTAGGGAAATTGTAAGTGAGTTCAGGTTTCAGTTCCCAGATGGGAGAAGCCCAGGCCAGGGCATCCCTGGTGAGAAGGGAAAAAACATAAGCTACCTTGGTACGATCCGTGGGGAAGCGAGAAAGTGACAGTTCGAATTGTATCTCGCACTGATTCAAAAATCCACGGCATGCAAGCGGGTCCCCTGCGTATTTACTGGGCGGAGGGATATGCAACTCCAAAGACCCTGAACCTTCACGGGGGACAGTGGGCGTGATACCAGAACTGGAGACATTAACTTGGGGAATCTGGACGGTTAAGATAGCAACCTGTTGGTTAAGAGCGGTGACCTGGTTGTCCAAAAAGGTAAAGTGTTTGGATATGGTAGTGAGGTTATCTTCCACCTCAGAGGGGTCTGCATAATGTAACGCTCGGCCTGCCCACAAGCTAGACGAGACCCCGGGACTGAGGTGGAAAGGAGTAATACCACACACCTAACAGTAAACGGGAGCACGGCCGGAGTGTGGAAGTAGCATAGTTGTTCCGGGTATCAATAATAGAAAAGGTACCGTACTTGCCAACTCCAGCGGTGGAAGGTAAAGTCCGTAAAGTCCGTAAGCCAAGGGTCGTGGGATTGGAGAGAGCAGCGTAATAGATTGTCCGTAAGCCTGGGTTGCGGAGTGGAGAGAGCAGCATAGTAGATTGTCCGTAAGCCATGTCCAAGGAATTTAGAGGTCTGCAAGGTAGAGAATCCAAAGCCAAATCCAAGGGGTTCCAGAGAGCAGCGTAAACGAAGTCCAAAGCCAAGGGTCAAATCCAGGGAGGTCAGCAGAGTATCCAGGGACAGGGACAGCAACTGAAAGAGAGAAGGGGCCAAGCAACAGCAGACAGCACCAAAGTACAGAAGCTATGCAGAGCAATGAAGGAATGGTGAGGGGAGACTAAATAGGGGGCTGGGACCTATCGGAGGAAGGGAAGGAACAGAGGAGTGGCCCGAGGGAGGACCTGATAGGGGAGAAGTGCCTGGGAAGCTGGGGCCTGTTATAACAAGCGGAGGAGCGACCCGGGGAAGGATCCGATAGGGGAGAAGGGCCTGGGGGGCAGACCTGATGGAGCAGGGGCAGGGAAGTGCGTGGCGCGCATGCCGCGTCAGAGGAGGCGGAGTCAGGCGCCCGGCACCAAAAAATGGAGGCCTGGTGACGCGCTACCCGGAAGTGCGGGGGTAGCCGCGGAGGGGACCGCAAGGGGCGAAGGATGCTGCCGAGAAGGGCTGCATGGCCCAAAGGTAAGGAAAGGCTGACAGCGGGTATACCCGCAGCGTGGATTCTTACACTCTCACTGAGTCCCCCACAGTATTTGAGGTATCCGCTACAGACTGCATGGCTGCTACTACGAACTCAGTGTTACCTCTCTTGGAACCTTCTGTAGTACCTGTTTTGCCTACAGATTCAAAGGACCCTGTGTTCAAGACTGAGTTACTTCTCTGATTCTTCCACAATATTTGGGGTACCTATTACAGATTGCTCTACTTCTGCCGCAAACTCTGGCTACCTTCCAGTGAGGTTTTGGTAGTATCTAATTTATCTACTGCTTCAAAGGACCCTGTATTTGAAACAGAGGTATTCAGTACTGTCTCTCCAAAAGTATCGCGTGAAGCCCCTGACTCTGGGACTTCCTCTCCTCAGTCAAGGTCATGTTGTTCTGATCCTGCCTCTGTGCTTGAAATACCCAGTTCTAAATCCAAGACCTCTGTTTCTAAGTCAGGTTTACCGTTCTCCTTACTTCCTGCTTGTGACAGGGCTGCTTGCACTATTGTATAAGTTAAATGCATGTTTGATTTCTGGCATCAAGTGCACCACTTTATTTTTCTGTTTTGCTTTTTGCTGGGCCCAGCAATCTTTTGTTGTTTCCTTTATCTAAACTTTACTAACCTTTAATGTGGTGTCCTGAGGTCAGCCAGTATAATGCAGGTATGGTTGGAGTTAAACACAGTTTGATGTTACACAGCCATGGGCAGTCCCTGTTAAATAGGAAAAGGGCGTTGCCTTCCTGCATACCATCCAGGGTGGATTATACCATGGTATGGAGGGGGAGGAATTAAAGTAAGTGATACTGAATGTCATTTATTTTGCAGAGTAAAGACATGCATGGGATGTTTGTAAACGGTACTGTTGTTTATTTTGGGGCTTGCTATAGAAAATTGTATGTTGTGTGAAGTGTATTATGTTTGCTAATTGTGTAAGTTTTGGGAGACAACTTCCCTGTGTGGTATACTTAATTGGGTTTGGTCCAAATTAACCAGTAATAAAAGGGAGGGAGTTTCTTTCCCTGGGGCCTGCTGCTCTCCTTGTTGCTGCTATGTGAGATGAGGTTGTCTCTTTCTGCACGCCTTATTGCTGTTATGTGATATGAGGATGTCTGTGGAACTTCAGTGAAAGGATGCAAACTTTCTAAATGCAGATATTGCTGGCTACTCGGTGGCTGGAGACATCACGCTGGAGAACTGGTTGTTATACACCTGAATGTGGAATCCCTAATAAAAAGAAGGTTAAGAGAACAGCAAAAGCCTCTTTCATTCTTCCCAGGGTCTGATGCTGCTGCTTCTTTAAATAAAGGCTGGGACGCAACCTTTCACACTGCTGTACTGGATAAAGTCCATATGGATCCAAGCTTTCTCACTTTGCTAGCAGATCCTATGCCCGCAGGGCCCCGTGTGGTGCCTGAAGTGTTTCCTCTGGATTTCTTGTTGCCCTAACCAAAGATTGAAACACCCCTGTTGGACTTCTTTGTTTTACCTGTTGTGTCCATTCCTGTTTCTGGTGCTCCCATGGTGGACACGGGCATGCTTTTCTCTGCTTGTTCTTTGGTGCCTACTGCATCCTTCCCAGATGTCCAGACTTCGGACCTGATGCTCCCTAAACCTCAGATGCCCAGGAATGTTGGCCTCCTATCGTTTGCCAGTGCCACGTCAGAAAACTACATAAACTCTACTAATGTCACATTCAACTTGTGTGGGATAACAGGCCTGGACTGTATCAAAATAATTATATCAGTATCTTTCAGTGCACCCACCCTCTACCCTCGCTAACCACTATCCTGTTTTCCTTGGGAGTAATAGCTTCTCACAAACTTCTACGTACCCATTTGAGCAATGCCATTGCTCTTCCAGGATGTTCCTCTACCACAACCGACCTACAATCACTCTGTCTTGTTTTGTACTCTGGGACTAGCGCTGACTACCGGGCACCTGTCTTGTGCCTCTCGGACGTCCTTCTTCTGGACTCTCCTGTTCTTGCAAAGCTCTGGATTTCTAAATCATTTTGTGATGCTTTCTGCGCGTCAGGAATCGCAGTAGCACTACGCTCATGTCTAAAGATAGAACTCACCAATGAACTGCTGGATTACGGTTCTACTTCCCGCCTAAGACAGTTCACAGACACTTCCTTGCCCCACAGATCTATGAGTGATCCTGTTCACCCAGAATTCTCACCGATTGTACTCGCCAATGAACTGCTGGGTGTGACGAGTATAGGGGTGATCAGGCCTAAATAAAGGTGTTATACCCGGCTGATTATCCCCAACTCACATTGGGAATGAAGGAGTTAAAATTATTTGCCATGCATTACTGTATTTGCCCTGTCCCAGTCTTTTTACCCCCATTTGCAGGCTGTTCCCTGCCTGCAGTACTGAAAGAAAATGTATTGCCTGCTATACTCCTGTTGCATTGTATTGTATTGTATGTCTTTATTTATATAGCGCCATAAATGTACATAGCGCTTCACAGTAGTAATACATATTATATAAATAACAAATAATATAAATAACAGATCATGGGAATAAGTGCTTCAGACATACTGTAAAAGTAACATTAAGGAAGGAGTCCCTGCTCCGAGGAGCTTACAATCTAATTGGTAGGTAGGGAGAACGTACAGAGACAGTAGGAGGGAATACTAGTAAGTGTGTCTGCAGGGGGCCAAGCTTTATGTGTCATGTGTCCATGATTATCCAGTGCTACTCATATGCTTCTTTAAGCAGATGTGTCTTAAGGTGGGTCTTAAAGGTGGATAGCGAGGGGGCTAGTCGGGTATTGAGGGGAAGGGCATTCCAGAGGTGTGGGGCAGAAAGTGAGAAAGGTTTAAGGCGGGAGAGAGCTTTAGATACAAAGGGGGTAGAAAGAAGACATCCTTGAGAAAAACGCAAGAGTCGTGATGGTGCATAGCGAGAAATTAGGGCTGAGATGTAAGGAGGGGCAGAAGAATGTAAAGCTTTAAAAGTGAGCAGGAGAATTGAGTGTGAGATACGTGATTTAATCGGAAGCCAGGAGAGGGATTTCAGGAGGGGAGATGCGGAGACAGATTTAGGAAAGAGTAGAGTGATTCTGGCAGCAGCGTTTACGATAGATTGTAGGGGAGACAGGTGAGAGGTAGGAAGGCCGGACAGCAGGAGGTTGCAGTAATCGAGACGTGAGAGAATGAGGGCCTGAGTCAGAGTTTTAACAGTTGAGTAACAGAGGAAAGGGCGTATCTTTGTGATATTGCGGAGGAAAAATATCTGTTCATCTGTTCCTGTTACCCGTGGATGCACGCGGCCTATACCAGAGACTTCAACTTACGTGGATTTTGGGTTGTGAGTACGCCATCCATTGACTGTCTGCTGTGGATTTATCACTAAGGGTATCTGTTTTTTTGCGAGGTTCTGTCAGTTCCCTTAGGGGTACTAAGGGTCCATCGCTTCCAGTTAGTTCCCTAACTATGTGATCTAAGGATTACCTTATTATAGCGACAGCGTTCATATGCTCATGGTTTGTCTCCGGTATATCGAGGGTTAAAATTAGCCTATGCGTGATACACGCTGTCTCCCTGGTTAGTAGCGTCGGGCTTTGAGGTTTATTCCTCTGCTTTACTAATTCCTGGGCAAGACAGACCTGCTCCCATAGCAGTCTCATGTCCTTACTTCTTCCGCAGGATTGTTCTTCCTGGGTGTGCAACCCAGGCAGTCCCAGCAGGCCCTGCGACCAGCACCCAGCTTCATGGGGAACTGTGCCCACCAGATTCCTCCTGTTGGGGAAAAAGTCTCTCCCCCTCTCTGGGGAAAACAATCTCACTTTGTGCAGGCCACTTCATGCCTTTTAACTCCCTGTTGTTACAGGAGTCCAGCCTGCTTAATTAGTTGCAGGTGCAGCAAGCTCCTACTAAGGAATTTAACCTCCTGCATGCTGGAACCTACACTCTGCCAGCTCTCTTAGTGTACAAGGACAGTGACTCTGTCACAATATACATATATACATGTTTTCACTCGGAACTTTTAAATATTCACCAATCCTTGATATGAATCGCCATTAAATACCTATTTTTATTACATTTAGAACTATTGATAGAAAAACCTTTGACATGCAAAGCAGTGTATTTAATAAAAAATGTTTTTAAAACATTTGGTGACCTTGGTACAAAAGTTATCTTATGAGAAAGAGAAACTTAATTTTCACTACCATATAAACTGTCACTGAATGCACTTCTTACTCAAGAAGGTCGCAAATTAATCTTTACTGCAATTAAAGAAAGCATTGTGTTTTACTGGAAGTTAAAGCTATTAATTAATGAAATGACTCTTACTGTTACAAACAACCCTCGCAGCCAATAAAAACATTATTTACAGAGAAAAAACAACAAATGCTATTAGGTCACAAGGATCATTCATTAATATGCCATAGAAGACAGAAAAGCAATTTGAAATCTTTTTAACTGCGGTCGCCTAAACAAGCAATGTAAAAATGGTATTGCGGAGACTAGAAGATGTCTTAAAGCTGTAACTTTCACTTATTCCAAATGGAAGATAGCAAATAGATTACTTAAATTCATGTTAAGGATCTACATTAAATTAGATGCACAGTGAGTATGGTTGAAAATATTTATTCTTCATTTTTAGTTTTTTTTATTTAGTGATTACACAGTCATTTTCAACTAATCACACACTAACACAAACAGTGAGCTTGTGCCTTTCCTGGAGAGGAGAAAGAAAGAGAGAGAAAAGACCTTTCAGGATGGGTGCCTTCATGGGTTCTCAAATCAAGCTCCTCACCCCCTCCCCATACATATAATAACCCCCCATACATATGTAGCCAGGTCACCCTTTGCCCCCTGCGACCCCCTCGGGAGCCTCCAGGACAGAATAGGTGTTGAGAAAGTGTAGCAATCGAGAGAATACAAGGAGTTTAGAGGCAAAAGGCTGGAGGGAGACAGGTCGATAGTTAGAAGGACAGGTAGGGTCAAGCTTGCTGTTTTTGAGTAATGGTATAACGGTTGCATGCTTGAAGGATGATGGAAAGGTACCAGAGTAGAGGGAAGAGTTAAAGATGTGTGAGCATAGGGATTATAGAAGGAGCAAGAGGTTTTAGGAGATGGGAGGGAATTTGATCAAGAGGGCAAGTGGTAGAGGGAGAAGAGGAGAGCAGCAGTGACACATCCTCCTCCGAGATAGCGGAAAAAGAGTCAAGAAAGGCAGGAGGAGAGTTGGGAAGCATTGTGTGATGGGAAGAGGCAACAGATGGGATGTACTGCCGTATGGACTGCACCTTTTCCTTAAAAAAGTCAGCAAAGTCCTGAGGTGAGATGGAGGAAGAAGAGGAGGCAGCTGAGGGTGGTCTGAGTAGAGAGACAAAAACAGAAAAGAGACGGCATGGGTTAGACTTGTGTGTGTTGATTAGTGATGAAAAGTAGGTTTGTTTAGCCTGAGAGAGGGCAGAGTTGAAACAGGATAGCATAAATTTGTAGTGAATGAAGTCTGCGAGCGTATGAGATTTCCTCCAGAGGCGTTCAGAGGAACGAGTGGAGGAACGCAGCATGCGTGTGTGGGAGTTTAGCCAGGGTCTGGGGTTAGAAGGGCGAGGATGGCAGAGAGAAAGCTGGGCATGAAGATCAAGAGAGGAAGATAAGGCAGAGTTGTAGTTCCTGACCAGATTGTCAGGGTCTGAAGCAGAACTGAGGGAGGAGAGGAAGGAGCGTAAAGTGGAATCAAGAGCTGGTAGGTTAATAGAGCGCAGGTTTCTGCAAAAATGAGGGCGAGATGGAGAGTGGAGAGAAGCGAAGAGAGAAAATGAGATGAGGTGATGGTCAGAGAGAGAAAAGGGATATGGAGAAGTCGGAGGAGAAGTTTTTAGTGAAACCAGGTCTAGTAGTGTCCATCCTTGTGGTGCTGGCTTCAGTCCCACTGTGAAGGCCAAAAGAGAGGTTAGAGAAAGAAAGCGGGAGCCCAAGGGAAGAGGGGTCATCAAGTGTGCATTGAAGTCCCCAAGGAAGAACAGGGAGTCTGAGTAGAGAAAGAATAGTAGCCCATATTCAAGTGAGTGAAAGCAGAAGGGGGATGAGTAGAGGAAGGTGGGCGATCGATTGACCGCCAACATGGACGGGAGTGGAGAGAAGATCTTGGACTGTGGTGAACCTCAAAGGAGGGAAAGCAGAGAGAGGGGGGAATAGGAACTGTTCGGGTGCGTAGAGAGAGGAGAGCAGGGATCCCCACGCCTCCACCCCTGCGATCAGGGCGCGGAGTGTGGGAGAAGGAAGGCCACCATAGAGAGGGCAGCTTCCAGAGCAGATTCAGTCTGAGTGAGCCAGTCTCATTATGGCAAATAGAGCAGGGAGTGAGAGAGAAAGGTCATGCACAGAGAGGAACTTGTTAGAAAGGGAGCGAGCATTCCAAGGAGCCCAGGAAAAGGAGATAGGAGGGAGTTGCAGGGATGGATTAGAGGTTGAGGGTTAACCAACAGAGTAGACAGTTGCATGTGGAAGGCGAGGACAGAGCAAGTAGAAATAAGGCAGGGGCTAGGATGGAGAGATATCCCCAGAAGCAAGAGGAGACATGGACAGAAAGAAATGTGTGAGGATGATTTGTATGGGTGTGTTTTAGTGTAGGAGGTATAGCTGTGTGGTGACAGAGGCGGCAGGTAAAGAGGATTTCATTGACTGAGAAGTGGGGTGAAGTAAGGAGAGATGGCGAAATCTGAATATACTAGAGTACATATTGAGGCTGGTGGAAGGAAGTGCATAATTGAAATAAGTGAGGTTACAGCAAATATAAAAAGTAAAGTGGCATCACAGCATATATGTTTGAGATTTCAGTCCTGGATGATATCACCTCCTTTCCACGTAGATCAAATGCAGGAATCCGAAGCAGTAAATTGGTGTCCACTTTTTCCACTTCTTTTTGAACTTCCTTTTTTAAACCTCCATACTACTTTAAAAAGATTTCTACTTAAAGCATTTCTGGCTTAGAGCAAAGGCTGCAGGCAGCAATGGCTGTTGTGAGTTTACTTATATACATTTAAAGTCACCTGGTTGGTACAACAACTTAATTAGCACATGTGAGGGTAGTTAAAGCAAATGGTTTTTCAAGGTGGGTGTGTCTTGTCAAGTGTGAAGAGAATTAATTTAATACAATAGGGGGATGATTTACAGACACAATTTGAGATTGTTTTTACCTAAATTGAACTAATAGACACAGGGTATGATGATTGCAGACAACAGACATTTGAGATGTGTTTTAACCTAATTGAACTAAATTGAACTAATAGACAGCAGGGTATGCATGATTGCAGGACAGACAGACAATTTATAAGATCTTTTTTTCCCTGAGAAAATACCAGATGAGATAAGAACATATCAATGGGTCCCAACTTCCTTGCGACAAGATGGAGTATGAGCACCACAGCAAGCGCTGATTGAAGAAGTGTGGCTGCGGTTAGCAGTGCTGTTTGAAGTATGGTATCAATTTCTATCGTTGATTTGACCTGTAACCACATCAATTGGACAAGTGCTTGCGTGTTAGGTTTTACCGCTAGAAATGTATCCGTTCTCCTCGGTTAACTTTACAACTTGAAGGGGCGAAGTCATTGACGTGGGAACTGTGTCATTGACCTGAGAATTCGGTGAACTTGGTTCCCACAAGCGCATTTCCAGTAAGTGGCTAACTCGAGAACAGAGGCACCCAGCACCCTGGTTTACGGTGTGCAAAATGTATGAAATAAAACATAACACTACATATACTAATTACAGTGATAATACACCCAGAACATAATGTTTTTATTAAAGTGTATAAAAATGTATAGGCAGGAACTGTTTTCTGTAAGCCCGGGAAAACTCCGTTAAACCATGTAAATGTACTAAAGGTGAATGAGCTTGGGAGTATTTTACGTCCTGCGGAAGGGGTCCCGCTGATGCTAGCCTCTTGTCTATAGGAAATGCAGGGATGAAAGGCCCAGATATCTAAGGTGTGAACTGGTCGGGATGTTTGCAGAGTGCATCCTGGGCCATTGACACCTTTCGAGCCAAACTCCGACAAGGGTCGCCAGAAAAAAGGGTGTATCCCAGTATGTTAATTGCCCGGTGTCCAGCCGACACTGCGCGCTGCAAACCGGAAGCCTTTTTTGCCCGGCTTTGCAACTGCGGGCAACGCGGCTATTGGTGGGGTTACTGTTCCCACGAGGGGATTGGGTGCACAGGTTAAGGATGGTAAGAAGCACCCTATTACTGTGCCCGCCGAGCTATCCCGGTGTTGTTCTGGTTCTTCTTATGATTCAAGATGTAAACTACCCTTCACGCGGACTTCGTTCAAGACGCAGCGCAGCGGTTTTCAGTACTGCAAGGGTTAATACCAACGCAACCAAGAAATTACCCCCAAACTAACGGAAAACGTTAGCCCCGGGAAACTCCCGAAATGATCCTACGAACTGCTACGAAATACTTTGCGGTGGCCAAGATATTGATCGGCAAGTTGCGATCCAGCCCAAAGGACTTTTACCCAAAGACTGCATTTCTTGTGCTTTTCGTGGAAAAGACCATTATTTCATTTCCCCATCCCCACCCCAGTAAGTTTTGTTTTAAGTGTATTCTGAAGTTGTCGTGTGTTTGTCTATCACGGAAATAAATCGCAATTTATTTACTCCCTTGTTCTTTCATCGGTACCCCCACTATAAATGTGTTTGATAAGTTTCGGTGTCCATCGTGACCTGTGGTACGGTTCTACATCCCGCCAAGACATCAGGAACACTTCTATGTCCCCCAGATCTATGAGTGTCCCTTCACCGGGAGTTCCTTCCCTAGAGGGGGTGGGTGGTGAAGTTACTGTAAGATCGTTACTGGGTTGTGGTGGAAACCCTTTCCTTACAGAACTGTGCTGCTTTACAGACAACCTCTCTCACATCCACCTGTGCTGGCATTACTGCGCTTGCTCGGTGCTCCCCATTGAGAGTCCCTCACACGCTCTCCTGATTGGCCCGTGCCTCTTATCTGCCTTTACATGCATCAGTGCCTGAGCAATCCTTTCTCAGATGTCTGTATTGCACAACTCCTGTTTGGCCGTCTGTTTCTTCCTGTTACTGTTCTGTTCTTGTTCCTGGGCCTGCTGACATCCCCATTCAGAGCCTTGACCTGGTTCCTGTGCTAAGCATTGGTCCCCAGCACAATCCTTCATCCCGTTCCTAGGGCCTAGGCTTTCCCATAGCAAGCTCCTTCTGATTCCTAGTCTGCTGTCTCTCTCTCAGGTCTTTGAACTCCTGTCTAAGTGCTGGTTTGCCAGCGCCCCTTGGTGTGCCTTTCCGGTCTCCTTTTCCCTTGCTGTGACTGTACCAGGGCCTTCCTGCTCCCCCAGAGGCCACTCCCGCCCTGCGCTCTACGCTGAGTGATGACACCTGATTTCACGTTGACGACCCCCTGCTTGGATATCCATGTTTCTACTGTCTCCAACCCAGACCCTGGCGTGTCAAGGATTACCCTGGCCTCTCCAACCCTGACCCTGCTATGAACGAGTATCGAATTCCAGAACCGCTTCGTGGCCTAAAGTCGTTGTATTCTAATCCCCCCTCGGTCTGGTCCCGTTTTTGGGGGACCACGACCGTTACAAGGACAAATCCGAGGACCAACCAGAGTCTATCCTCCCTCCGGCATGCATTCTTTCTTAAACGCTTCGAGCGCTCTTTCAGTATCAGAAGGCAGCAGAATAACATCCCTGAGGTGCCTACAGGTTCCGAAGGACGGCTGTTCCTCCTCCCAGTTTCCATAGACAAGTTATGGAATGGGAACACGCCTTCCAAACAGCAGGTAGATCCAGGTCTAGATAGACTATGACCCTCTTGGAACGCAACCTTCTGTGGTCAGGCATGCGCAAGAACATCAGGAGCTTCGTGTCTTCTTGTGCTAGGTGTGCCCGGTCAAAACGCCCCTCAGCAAACCTCCAGGTCCTCTTACAACCCCTTCCCATTCCCAATCGCCTTAGCAACCATCTCTTGAGGGATTTTATCGTCGAATTACCCCACATCCAGGGCATGTACGATCTTAGTAGTGTAATCACTTCTCGAAGCAAGCCACACTTCAACCCTTTCCGGGGACTCCATGCGCCGCCAGACTATCCGAAACTTTCAACCAAGGATATCTTCAGGCTCCAAGGCACACCTCAAACTATACTGTCAATCGGGGTCATAATTTGTGTCTCAAATTTTGGAGAGCCTTCTGTAATAATTAGGCATCTGCTACAGTTCCCTCTGGCTTCACCCGCAGACCAACGAGCAGACCTTGCGGACCAACCCTCACTCGAACAATATATCCACTGCTTTGCTTCAGACGCCCAGGACAATAGGGGCAGAACTCCTTCTTTGGCCTAATTCACACAATAACTCACGCAACGAATCCACCCAACAGTCTCCCTTCTTCTTCATTATGAGGGTTTCCATCCTGCCACCTTTCCATCCCCAATCCCAGTTCTGGGGTCCCTGCAGTGGAGAACAGTGGTTTTGCTCCTTCAAAATCTTGGGAAAAATTCAAACAACTTATGGCAGGCGCCGCCCTTCTCCATAGAATACAAGCCGATCACCACCACCGAGAGACCCTAAATTACATTCCTGTCAAAAGGTCTGTGCTATCTCTAGGAATATACGACTCAAGGTACCTTCTCCTAAACTAGCACCTAGATTCATTGGACCATTCCCCATCCTAGAGAGAATCAACCTCGGTCGCTCACCGGTTAAATTACCTCCTACAATGAAAATTCCATCTGCTTTTCCACGTAGACTCCTGAAACCTTTCCTACTAGACAATCTATTCCAGCAGGAACTATTACCCCACCCATCCTAGTGGAGGGGCAACAATTCGAGTAGTCCGCCATCATCAATTCAAGGGTATCGAGAGGAAAACTTCAGTACCTAGATACTTTGAAGGGCTTCGGCCCGAAAGAACGGAAATGGATATGCACGACCAGGTACAAGCACCTAAATTAACTCAGGAGTTCCCACCACAGGTATCCCTCAAAACCGTCTTCAGGGGTCGTCTGGTGACCTCCCTTCAAGGGGTGGTACTATCAGGGCCACCCTGGGGCACTCCCTGCACCGCACCATGCCGCTCACGTTCTGCCCACTTCCCGGCCACGGCTGACTGCACCGTGTCTTCAGCCCTCGCGTGATGCCTCAACTCCATCGTCGTCATCACCCCCACCTCCCGGAGGCAACGCGGCGCATCCCACCTGCACTCAGCATTCGCCCGGTAACCCCTGACAGGGCGTGCTGCATGCGCGTGCACGTATAAAAGGTCAATACCTGCATTAACCTCAGCTAGCTACACCTGTGGCCCACATCCAACCTCAGCCTATTACACCCTGTACCTACATCTGAACCACTCGCCTCCCCCTTCTCCCTCATTGGTTCTCTCCTGTATTTAGGCTTATTCTGCCCTCTGGCTGTTGCTGAGAATAGACCCTTCATTGCACCGTGCTTCTTTGCAGCCTGAGTACCTGTCTCTGTTTGCAATCCGTATCTCTGTTGTGACCCTGCTTGTGCCTGACCGGTCGCTTCTTTAACCCCCGGACCACGGTTTGTTTAACAGACTTCTACACTCTCTACTCCATCGACCACGGCTTATGGATCTCAACCATCTACAACTCTCTCCATGACCACGGCTTACGAACCTCGATCATTCTACTCTCTCCAAACCCGGACCATTGGCAGAGTACCCTCTACCCTCTCCATTCCTCCTAGCCTGACCGGGCTTACAAGTCCACAACTCTGCATCCAGACCTATCCCAGTGGCTTATATGGATGTGTTAATAAAAACACATTAAATGGGGATAATTTGGGGGAGTCCTTGATGGTGAAGGATTTAGAGTGCTTGTCGACAGCAGGATTAGCATAGTGCCAAAGTCATTATAGCTGCAAGGCACACAAGATCTATCTTGCATCAACGGCATGTGGATGGATGAAAATAAAACATATCATGCCCCTTTACAAGCATAGTAAGACCAACACCTTGAATATGGAGTACAATTTTGGGCAACCAATCCTAAGAAAAGACATTATGGAGAGTGCAGAGAAGAGCCACCAATGAATAAGGGTGGACAATCTAACTTATAGAGATACTAGCTTAAATTAGATTTATTTACATTAGAAAAGAGGTGCTAAGAGGGGATATGATAACTATATACAAATATTTCCAGGGACAATACAAGGAGCTTTCAAAGAACTATTCATCCCAGGGCATACAAGGACTCAGGGGCATCCCTTAAGGTTGGAGAAAGGAGATTTCACCAGCAACAAAGGAAAGGGTTCTTTACGTAAGGGCAGTTAAAATGTGGAATTCATTACCCATGGGACTGTGATGGCAGATACATAGATTGTTGTTAAAAAAAGGTTGGCCGTCTTTTTAGATAGGAAAGGTATACAGGGATATACCCAAATAAGTATACATGGGAAGAGTTATCCAGGGATTAATCCGATTGCCAATCTTGGAGTCAGAAGAATTTATTTTTCCCCCTATAGATATCATTGGATGATATGACTCTGGGTTTTTTTGTTTGCCTTCCCGGACAATAAGTAAGTATAGATTAGGATAAAGTACTCTGTGTGTCTAAATTTAGCATAGGTTGAACTTGATGGACGGAATCTTTTTTCAACCTCATCTACTATGTAACTATGTAATTCCGTCGACGACACTGTGGACAACCGCCAAGAACCCCATTCTCTGTCTTTGCTTAGCATATCGGCGACTACCTTTGACTCCCTAGACGACATCGTCTGCATCAAACTCAAATCCCTGGTGGCCCTCAAGATTCCAGAAGGACGCCTTTCTGTCTTGGAGTGGTGTCCAGTAGTTCCAAAAGCTCTGGTCACCATGGTGAAAGGAGAAACATCGAACTCTGGAACAAAACTTCTGGTGCCTGGGTTCGAAGGATGCTTAATCCGGAAATATTCATTCTTCATGGAGCTCCTCAAGCATTGTACGGATCAGGCTCTCAATGTAATTTTCCAAATTCTGGAGGGCTTTTTGCTAGAACTTGAGTGTCATACTTTTCGTCCACGTACACCCTCAGTCTAATGCAAACATAGCGAACTAAACCATCCTTGAAACAATGTTGTTTTCATCTCTGAGACTCTCATAATTCGCTCATAACAACTTGCGGAGTCGAGTCAGTCCGCAGAGTCTCCTTCTTTCTAATTATGTTTTTCATCCCTCACTCTCTCCCTCTCGGATCCACATCCGAGTCCCAGCCTGGCTAAGCCGAGCCTGCACTACAGGAGCTATGGGGGAAGATCCGGAAAATCTCAAAAGCGGTGACCACCCAAAAGACAGGCTGACTGGCATCATCCGTGATAACCAACATATCTCCAATAGTGACGAAAGTATGGATTTCACCAAAAACATCAGTTAAAAAGTTTTGCTAAGCTATCTCACAGATTCGGGTGGGGCCCTTTCTATATCATCGAATGTCACATATGGGGGCATACTGGCTACACCTTCTTAGCTCCATAAATATCCGTCTGTATTTAATTATATCCCTACTAACTCCTTTCATAGTCCCAGTTCTGTTCCTCCGTAACCTGTCCAGTGGAGGGAACAGGAGTTTTAAATTGGATGATCCTGAACTCCAGGGGTACAATCCATGTACCTGGATCACTTGGAGGGTTTTGGCCCCTGAGGAACATTCCTGATCCCCATAGATCGACTTCAATTCTCCACATCTAGTTCCGGCATTTCCAACACGGAAACACTCATCTCAAACCATTCCTGGATGCTCGGAGTGTCCTCCCAAAGTGGGGGGTGAGGGGTATGTCTGAGAATCAGATTCATGCTCCGCCCATTATGTCACATCAGGATGCACTCCAGTTCCAAGTTTGATCAATACCTTGTTGTGCTGATGTTACTCATCAGTCCCTGCTGTGCAGAACCCGCCCAGCAACAAATCAGGGCTCTGATTCTGTAGCCGTTTCTGCTGTTTAGCTCCCTCAGTCGATCGCTGTTCCTCCATTTCATGCTCAGCGTTTGCTCTTCAATCACGGCTGAAATAAATAGTACTTTTCTTGTGATGACATGCTTGGTCTCAAGCAGCACTATTTGCTTTGTCCGCCTGGGAGCAGGATGGAGGGGCTCTGTGTGAGGGATCAGGGGGACTTCTGTGGGGACTGCCTGGGGGGGGCTCTGTGTGAGGGACGCGGTGGGCTTCTGGGTAGGAGCAGGGGGCACCTGGTGTGAGGGAGAGGGTTCGCACTGTGTGGGAGCAGGGGGGGCTCGTTGTTGCAGGTTCGGATGGAGCTGTGGGCTTGGTGGGACAGGCAGGCGGCTGTGTGGGGGCTGGTGTGGGGCAAGGGAGCTTGGGTCTGTGTGAGGAGCAGTGGGGGGCTCTTTGTGAGTAGCAGGTGGGTGCAGTCTGAGGGACAGGGGGTGCTCTGTGTGAGGGAGCAGGGGGCCTCTGTGTGAGGGAGCAGGGGGGCCACTTGTGAGGGAGCAGGGGCTTGGAGTGCTCTGTGTGGGGGCCAGAGGAGTCCTCTGTGTGAGGATGGCATGAGTGGCTCGGTTAGGCCGGGCTGTGTGAGGGAGCAAGGGGTCCTCTGTGTGAGGAGCAGGAGGCTACTGGTGAGGGAGCAGGGGAACGTGTGGCGGGGTCTGTGTGAGGGAGTCAGGTGGGGCTGTTTGTGGGGGAGCAGGGCGGTGCGGGCTCTGTGTGAGGGAGCATGGGGGGTCTCGTGAGGAGTCAGGGGGGCTCTGTGTTGGGAGCAGGGCTCTGTGTGAGGAGGCAGGGGGGCTCTGTGTGTAGTGGAGCAGGGGGCCTTGTGAGGGAGCCAGCACAGTGCTATTCATATCTTCGTTTAAGTCAGATGTTCTTAAAGGTGAGTCTTAAGAGCCCTGGTGGATAGCAGGTGGCTAGTCGGAGTATTGAGGGTAAGGGCATTCCACGAGGTGTTGGGGCATAAGTGAAGAAGTTTTAGGCTGGAGAGAGCTTGTAGTACAAAGGGGTAAAATAATGACATCCTTGAGATAGAACTGCAAGAGTTACGGGATTTGTGCATAGCGAGAAATTGGCTGGATTAGGAGGTCAGAAGTATGTAAAGCTTTAAGAAGTGGCAGGAGAATTGATGTGATATACGGTATTTAATCTACAGGAGTATTTCAGGGAGGGATATGCGTAGACTCAGATTTGGAAATATAGAGTTTTTCGGGCAGCAGCGTTTTGGATAGATTGTAGTGGAGACAGGTGAGAGGTGAAGGAAGTCCGGACACAGGAGGTTGGGCAGTAAGTCCGAGACGTGAGAGAATGAGGGCCTTAGTCAGAGTTTTTGCAGTGAGTCCAGAGGAGAAGGTGTATCTTTCTTTGTGATATTGCGGAGAAAACGACAAGTTTTAGAACGTTTTGAATGTAGAGGAAATGAGAGAGAGGAATCAAAGTTAAACCCCTAGGCAGCGTGCTTGGCTACTGGGTAATGATCGTATTTCCAATAGCAATGTGGAAGGAGGTAGTAGGGCAGGTTTTGGAGAGTATATGGGAAGCCTTTTTTTGCCATGTTAATTTCAGTCGGCGATGGCCATCCAGGATGATATTCCAGAGAGGCATTCAAAACTTTGGTCTGTATAGCAGGTGTAAGGTCAGGGGTTGAAAGGTAAATTTGTATGTCGTCAGGCATAGAGGTGATATTTAAACCCAAAGATGTATTAGGTCCACCTAGACAGAGTGTGTAAAGAAAAAGGAAGGGGTCCCAGACAAGCTCCTGGGTACCGGCCCCCAGAGAAATCAATAGAGGAGGAGGAGATGTTAGCAAAAGAGACACTGAAGTACATGGGAGGTCAGAGGAGATCCAGGATAAAGCTTTTGTTTCGAATACCAAGATATGGAGAATTGTGACAGGAAAGAGGTGGTCCACGGTTCGAATGCTGCAGATGAGGTCGATAATAGGCAGAGTGTAATGACCTCTGTCTTTGGCAGCGTGGAGGTGGTCAAGTTATTTAGTGAGGCTGTTCAGTAGAGTGGACAGTGCGGAAGCCAGATTTGTAGAGGTCTAGGACAGAATATGTTTGAGAAATGTAGCAATCGAGAGAATACAATGGAGTTTGAGGCAAAAGGCGGAGGAGGACAGGTCTATAGTTAGAAGGACAGGTAGGGTCAAGCTGCTGTTTTTGTATAAGGTATAACGGTTGCATGCTTTGAAAGGGATGGATGGTACCAGAGTAGGAGAAGAGTTAATTGTGGAGCATAGGGATTATAGAAGGAGCAGAGGTTTAGGAGATGGGAGGAATTTGATCAAGGTGCAAGTGGTAGAGGAGAAAAGGAGATCGCAGTGACACATCCTCCTCCGAGATAGCGGAAAAAGAGTCAGAAAGGCAGAGGAGAGTTTGGGAAGCATTGGGGATGGGAGAGGCAACAATGGATGTCTCTGCCGTATGGCTGCACCTTTTCCTTAAAAAAGTCAGCAAAGAGTCCTGAGTTGAATGAGGAAGAAGAGGAGGCAGCTGAGGGTGGTCTGAGTAGAAGAGCCCAAGAACAGAAAAGAGACGGCATGGGTTAGACTTGTGTGTGATTAGTGGATGAAAAGTAGGTTGTTTAGCCTAGAGAGGCAGAGTGAAACAGAGATAGCATAAATTTTGTAGTGAATAAGTCGCTGCGAGCGTATGAGATTTCCTCCAGAGGCGTTCAAGGGAACGAGTGGAGGAACGCAGCATGCTGGTGGGAGTTTAGCCATGGTCTGGGGTTAGAAGGGCGAGGCAGAGAAAAGGCGGCATGAATCAAGAGAGGAAGATAAGGCAGAGTTGTAGTTCCTGACCAGTTGTCAGGTCTGAAGCAGAACTGAGGAGGAGAGGAGGAGCGTAAGTGGAATCAGACTGGTAGGTTAAAGAGCGCAGGTTCTGCAAAACGAGGGGCTATTGGTGATGGAGTGGAGAGAAGCGAGAGAGAAAATGAGATAGGTGATGGTCAAGAGAGGAAAATGGGAAATGGAAATTCGGAGAGAGAGTTTTTTTTTTTTTTGCCACTTCAATTTTCTTTATATTGGGGTAAACCAAACGCATACATTGTTACCCATCCCATTGTGTTACTTCCCCCCAATAATGTTTTTTTAAACATACATGTGTCCTCTTTTAACTGCAACAGTACAACACTAAAACATCACTTACAAGACAAACCGGACGATGGACAGGGGAAGGGGAGGGGCGGAGGAAGGAGGAGGGGACGGGGGGGGGGGTCGGTCGACTCCGGGCCCTTCTTCTGATTTATTTTCTCATGCTTGCTTCCTGGCTTCTTGGTTAGCCCTTCTTGCTTCCACCTCGAGCTTACCATGTCTTCCCCACTGTTTTGGGGGGCTACTGCGCGGGGGGCTGTCAACTACCTGTTTGTCGCTGTTTGTCTTTAGGTCTCTGACCTCCAAAGGAGAACGTGTCTGAAGCTATTAAAGCAAGATTGCGGTGGCATCTACCCCGGGGATATCTGTCTGTGCCAGCCAAGGCGCCCAGACTTTTAGAAAATTTGTGCCGGTGTCATTAACTAAACTCGTTAATTGTTCCATCCGACAAACGTACCAAATCCTATTTCTAATCTTGGGGATAATTGGAACTTCTGGTTGCTTCCATAATGCTGCAATCTCGCATCTAGTGGCTGTTGCAAAATGCGCGATCAATTTATGCGTCGCATTTGACATACCCTGGATCTGCCTGCCCAGCAGGAACAACCACGGGTCCAGGGGGATCTCCCAACCGAGAATCCGCTGTAACCAATCTCTAATCTGTTCCCAAATCGGGACCACTTTTGTACAGGAGAGAGAAGTTTTTAGTGAAAACCAGGTCTAGGTAGTGTCCATCCTTGTGGGTGCTGGCTTCAGTCCACTGTTGAAGGCCAAAAGAAGAGGTTAGAGAAAGAAAGCGGGAAGCCCAAGGGGACTGAGGGGTTATCAAGTGGGCACTATGAAGTCCCAGGAAGAACAGGGGAGTCTAGTGAGAGAAAGGAAAGAGAGCCAGATTCAAATGAAGAGAAAGGCAGAAGGGGGATGAGTAGAGGAAGGTGGGCGTATATGACCGCCAAGGACCGGGAGGGGATGAGAAGATCTTGGACTGTGTGAACCTCAAAAGGAAAAGAGAGGGGGAATAGGAACGTTTGTGTAGCGAGCAGAGAGAGAGAGCAGGACCCCACGCCTCCACCCCTGCATCAGGCGCAGGGGCGGAGTGTGGGAGAAGGAAGGCCACCATAGAGAGGGCAGCTTCCAGAGCGAGTCAGACTGAGTTATGGCAAATAGGAGCAGGGAGTGAGAGAGAAAGAAGTCATGCACAGAGAGGAACTTGTTAGAAAGGGAGCGAGCATTCCAAAGGGCACAGGAGAAAGGGAGAGAGGAGGGAGGGTGGCAGGGGATGGATATGAGGTTGGAGGGGTTAACACCAGAAAGAGTAGAAGTTGCATGTGGAAGGCGAGGACGAGAGCAAGTAGAAATAAGGCAGGGGCGAGGATTGGGAGAGATATCCCCAGAAGCAAGGAGGAGAAGCATGGACAGAAAGAAAATGTGTGAGGATATTACAAGTGTGTAAGGGGCAGCCAAAGATGTCGGGGGGGAAAGTATCGGGGGGGAAAGTAATCTGTGAGAGAGAAGGAGGGTGGGTAATGTAATGACCATAAGAGACGGACTCTGGCGTAGGATCTGGTAGACGACTACGTGGGACTGTTCGGTCGATAGCGAGGAATGGGTATTAAAAAAGGGGGGTGTGCATGGTGAATACAATGTAAATGGAGGGAGTAGGAGTCGAAAAGGAAGGGGAGCTAAAAAGGGGGGTAGGGGGGCGAAGAAGGGATGAGTAAAAAAGGTAAAAAGCAAAAAAGGGGAGGGAAAAAGCTGCAAACAAATGTTATACCAGGTAACGGTGAACGGCGGCGGCGGCCCGAGGGGGGGGTGCTAGGGGAGACCACTTGGTGGGGGTATGAAGGGGAAAGGCTACTAACAAGGGCCGTACAGGGCAAAGAGCGGAACATCGATCGTCGGCACGGTAGAATGGAATAGAGAGAGGAAAGGAGAACAGGAAAGGTAAGGGAGGTGGGAATGGATGGGAGCTAATGGGGTAAGACAGGTAGGCATCCATCATGAGGAGGGGTAGGGAAAAACGTCTTCGGTTTTGGAAGGGTATTGTGGAACTGGCCTATGGGTAACCAAGAAGGAGAAGGGGATGGGTTAAGGGGAGAGCTAGCAACGGATTAAAAGTTTCCGAGAGTGGGGGGGAAGGGGAGAACAGACGGAAGCGGGAAGAAGGGGGTGGAAGGGGAAGTGGGCTAATGACTAAGGGAGGATCTGAGTTCCTCTAGGGTGAGGGGGGAGATCTAATTTCGTGGGGGCGGGTCCAAGAAGGGGCGTGGGAAACCGTAGGGGAAGGGATGATACTAGGGACCCGGTAGTGACCAGCGCGGTGCTAGTAGTCGTAGTGTTCTCAGGGACTGAAGGGGGGAGAGGTGATGCCAACGACGTGAATCAAACAACACCGGGTAGTGGGGGGAAGTAGGTATGTCGGAGGTAACTGTTCACTAGGGGGTCGTAGATATTGGTAGGTCGTTAGGGGGTGTATCGTAAATGAGTGATTTGGATGTACGACTATTGTTAAAATAGTGAAACTATGGCGAGTACGTTGACAAGATCGCACTCTAAGCTTTAGCTACAGTTAGGACATCAACTAAGGAGGCTGGACGAGATAAGGGGGAGGGGGGACCACACTAGGGGCATAGGCTCAGGAACGATGAGGAAAATAAAGAAAAAACCAGGGGCAGAAAAGGACAGAGGACGTAATCGAAAATTTTGGCCTATGGGTGTAGGAAACCAGGGCGTAAATATAGAGGGCTTGCTCAGGGGACGGGGTTACGCACAGTGGCAGGGCGCGCGGTAGGGGGTCAAAGAGCACAAGGCAGCTAGGGACGAGGCCCCAGGAACACTACAGGGGAGGGGGAGTGGAAAGAGGACCAGAAATGGAGGGGTCAGGGAAAGTTGATACAGCGAGGAAAAAACGGGGAAGAGAGGCTACAGAAGGAAAGGGGCTAGGGGGGGGGGCTCAAGGGAAAGGGGGGAAAATATGCGGGGGGGGGTGGGGAATGCCTAGGGAGGACTGGGGAAACTGAAGTAGGGTGGAGCTAAAGGGGGGAGGAAGGGGGGGGGGAGTCGGGGGGGGGGGTAGTCTACGGCGGTTGGGTCCGCGTTGAAAAGCGGTGAGGACTAGAGTGCAGTGCTAGGACAGAGGTTTTATAATGCGTGTGGCAGGGACTGTCGAGTTTAAAGGTAGGAGGATCAAGGGAAAGGCAAGCGGGGCTAGGTAGGGGGGAAGGGGGAGGGGTGGGATGGTCGCGTCGGGGGGGGGTTGAGAAATGGGAGATGACTAATAACTAATGGTGAGGAGGCTAGAGGACTAAAAATGTGGGGTAGGGGATCCATCTGAAGTATAGAGCGTCCAGAGGGGATGAAAGGAAGACAAGGGGGTTAAAAATAATGGAAAGCCGGGAAAAATGGGTGGTTAAAAGAGCAAAGGTCGGAGGAAATAAAAAGGAACGAGAAGCAGGGAAAGCGGACGGGCGAAGAGGAGTCTCGAAAGGGGGGAAAAAGGGAAGTGGTCTGCTAATTCTGCCGAAGAACCCAAAGAAGGAATTGGCTCGCGGTGGCAACATGTGCGGCGTGCTTTTAAAGAACCCGTCTTATCGTGGAATCGAAAATGGGTGGGTGTCAGCTTGGTATGTGAAAAAAAGCAATTGACGCCGTGCTTCCTGGTTCCGGGGGGCTCTTTCTCACCGGAAACTTTAGGCAAAACGTCTTGGTAAAGCGGGGAGGGGAAATGAGAAGAAAGGGGTGATCTTACAGCGTTAAAGTTGTGACCTTAATCGGGATGATAGGGGAATAGACCGGTACAGGAAGGGGGCTTAAGTGGGGGGAACAAGGTACACAGCAAACTCGACATATAGAGGGAGAGTAGCATCAGTAGAATAAGTTGTATGGAGAGGCTACCCTACCGGTATAAGCATAGTTTACGTTCTGCGGGGAGGGACTGAGTAGTAGTGGATAGACAGATTGTAGTTAAGGGTCATGAGGGTTGAGGTCACTCAGTCTAATATAATGCAGGAGGAACTCATGTAGACGACAGATGAGGAGCTCAAGCGGAATGGAGTAATAGGCGGGTACCTCGGATAAGGAAGATGGGAAAACTGTCAGGGGGTGAGGGTGAGCAGAGGCAGAGGAGTAGGACAATTCCCGTAGACGGGCATGGGTACGGGTAACGCCAGTCGAAAGCCCTAGGGGCGGCTAGGATGAGAAGAACGTCACATAGTGGATATGAGACGAAGATGAGGCGCGGGGGGTGATGTGGAGAGGAAAGTGTTTGCGGCGATGGTTTACAAAAGGTCGGGACAGCAATATTGTCGGGTATGGGGGGGGTAAAAATTAACTTATGTGCGGGGGGTAGGTAAAGGTTGGTCATGACTATTGGTTGAGGGACTAATGTATGATTGGGTATGACAAAACTTGAGGGGGTTGAGGTAAATAAAAAGAGGAATAATCTTGCTCAATCTTGGAATAATGGGTCCACGAACAGACTGGCACTATGGGTTGAGGATCAGACAACTGGGGGACATGGAAAAATGAGGGGTGTATAGAGGAGACGGATAACGGGGTTAGAACAATTGGGAGGAGGGGCAGAGAGCGGTTGAGGGGTGGTTGGGACGAAAGGGTAGGACGGGTGGGCGGATATCGGGTGACCCAACAGGGTGGGAGAGAAGAGAAGGGGGCGTGTGATGTGTAATATGAGGAGAAACTTCAACCAGCCTAGGAAGGGGATGCCATCTAGGATTCAAGCTAAGCGCAATGGTAAACAAGTAAAGGATGGGGCAGTACGCAGCGACTCACGTAAATATAGATGGGCAGACTATAGGGGGTGGCGGGATTTGAGGATGGAAGGTCAAGGAAGGGAGACAAGAGGGGTTAGGTTCTGGGATGCTAGGGTAGAGGGCAGAGGGGTGGTAACGGAATGGGGGGGGGGGTGGGAGGGGGTATTTCAGGGCGGAATAAAATCTCAAGGTGAAGCGAAAGAGCAAAGCAAGGGATAGATGAATGTCAGGCGGAAAACATCGATATAAAAAAAAGAAACTAATTCCGCACAGGTCTAGGGGTGATAACAGAAATAAATAATAATACAGATGTGATAGGGGGAAAGATCAAAGGAGATAGGGTCGTGGGGTGGAATAAATCTGGTGTGTATAATAGTGGAATACAAGGAATGCACGAATCTAACGAAGAAGCCTAGATGTAGGTCGAACAATGTACAAACGGAGGGCCTCGACAGGGGAAACCGTTGGTATAGTGCTTAATGGGTGGGGGTCTCCTGATTCAGGTGTTAAGTCCGGGGGGTTGAGTTCACTGTTTGCTTTGGCGGCGTGCAATCCCCAATATTAAGTTTGTAATCTATGCAACTGGTGAGGAGAATGTAAAAAAGGGGTCCAAATCGGCCGGCTCAATCTTGTGTATATTAATCTGCTTGTGGGGGCTCAAAGGAAACTCTCCTCTGATTCTCAAGGGGTCCTCTAGAGCTGATATCGATGGGACAGTCGACGGTAGTAAAATTACAATAACCAAAATGAAATCTTACAAATGGTCGAGCCACAGTCGGGTATTGTAAGGAAAGTGATAATAAAAAATCTGGGGTGGTCAAATTGGGGGCTGCAAACTATCTAATAAAGGAGTATGGGGAAAGTACGGTTGGTGGGGTCCGAAGAAGGATTACGGGGTCTTACTAGGTGTCAGTGCCACGAAGGAAAGCTGATAGGGGGGCGAGAAGTAAAAGATAAATATAACGAAAATTAGGTAATATGGGTGAAGGCGGAACGATTGGGAGGTGAAAAATATGCCCGAAAAAGTACTCATGTACTTCTGTATGAAAGGTCTGGGGCGTTCCGAAAATGGTCAACAAAATCCTGATATACAGCAATTCTCACTCCTCTCCTTCTATTCTTTCGAGAATCAATTAAAAGTGTCCCAAGCGGTAAGAAGAAAAGGGCGAAAACAAAATTAAGAATATACGGGGATAGTTGTAAAAAAATGGGAAGAAGCGAGAGGTCGGTAACGGATTAATGGTGGGGGGGAAGTGAAAATGGACTCAGGAATAACAAATCATAGTTCTGAATAAGTAAAATGAAAAAACACCGATGGACTCTAGGGCAAGCTGCTCAGCTTCAATTGGTGTAAAAGTGGCCGGTAGTGTCAATCTCAAATAAATGTAAGGTAATGAAAACGCAGCGACGTTCTAGGTCAGCTCGAAGTGAAAAGAATACTAGTGAGTCGTCGGGGAGGGGAGATGGGATAAAGTTGAAGCGAGATACAATAGTGGTGGAGATTGGTGTATAGGGGTTTTGGGGGGCTTAGGGGGTTTATACGGGAGCCTAGCTAGTTCGTCATGGGTATGATCATAAAAGTAGGGGCGGGGCTCTGGGGGGTGGTTGTTGGGGGTTAGAACAGGAAATGGTGGGAGTTTTGTGGTTCTGGAAAGGGGGGCTCTCTCAATAAAAAAAAAGCTTCCGCGGGGTCGCGGTGTGGTTAGTGGGCCTCGGTGAAAGTCGTTCGTTGGATAAACTGGAGAAGGGGGGAACTCTGAAGGGAAGCGGGGGGTGGGGGTAAGAAAGAAAGAACTATCGGGCAGTGAAAAAAAAGTCGAGTGCTCTTAGGGTAAAATGAAAAAAAGTGATTGGGTGGTTCGTCAGGTCGAGATGTATCGAGTAGATTTTAAAAAAGAAAATGGGTGTTCTGTATTCGCTGCAATTTTTCTCTATTCTATTCCTTTTTCTTCCCTCTCCCCCCTAGGGCACTAGGTTGAAGAAAACAGGAAAATGAAATACTCGGGTGAGGAGAACTGATTGGGGGTACAGAGGGGAGGGTGCAGCGCTAGGCACGGAGTAGGGGGAAGGGGGGGGATAAAGCATAAACTAAGGGTATCAATCTGGCAAAAATCGTGTTAAAGTTTATTGTCTCAGAGGGGGCAGTGAGTGGGTGACACATCAGGAGGACGGGGACAATCAAGAAAAAGGGGAGAGGGGTGCTCAGCACATGGTAATTGGCGGGTAGGTTGTTAAGGTAACGCATATCTTAAATTCGTTGAAAGTTGGATAAAAAGAGGGCGGTTTTTCGCGACTACCTATTAAAGGAACGAGGGAATTAAAACGTAACGGGTAGTTCTATCAGGTTTTTGGCTAGAGGTAGGGAATGGGGGGGTACTATCAGTAAGTAAGTGCGGGTAGAATGTCTTGTAAATCCCTGGTAATCTGTAATTGGGAAAAAGGTATGTTGGGAATTCTTATGGTGGAAACAGTACACCTCTTGAGGGGGTTGTTATGTTTTTCTAGCCTCATCAGGCAATGTGCAAGAGGCGGTCCGGGGTTGCTGGAGCTGGGCCCGCTACTAAAAGTGTCACATCGCGGATCTTCAGTCAAAGGCGAATTGGACCGTCACTACTCCTTGCGGCGTGTCGTCGGGAACTATAACAACTCAAGCCACACAATGGCGGAAGGTGGCTCTATTCACTATTTCATCTTTACATATAATTCTGATGAACCATTTGTCATGTGACTTTTTATTCTTCCTCTCTTCCTCTTCCCTTAGGCGGCCCTAGCGAGTGTGCTAGAGCGGAGAGGGAAGAGGCTAAGGAGACTCGGGATGCGGGAGGGATGGTGTGTTTTTCCGTGCTTTCTTGTTTCCTCTTGTGCTCTCCTTGTCTTGTTAGAGTCACACTTGCTACTCTCTGTCCCCTTTTCCTTTCTTTTTTTTGTTTCTCCTCCTCTCTTCTTTTTCTTAGTTTTGTCTCTCTTTACTCTCCCGTTGTTCTGTCGCATTTCCTCTTGCTCCGTTCATCTTTTAAACCCTTTCTTTCTTTTTCTTCTCCCTCCGCTCTCTCTTGTTATTCCGCTCTTTCTGTTTCTTCGCCCTTCCTCTGTTCTCTCTTTTCCTCTCTTCGTCTCCTCTTCGCTTCTCTCCTACGCTTGCTCTTTTTTGTCTTCTTATTCCTCTCTCTCCCGCTCTATCCTCCTCGATCTTTTCCTTCTTTCCATCTGTTGTCTCTGATGGAGACTAGAGACCAGGCGGGGTGGGGGGAGGAAAGAAGTGGTTATGGGGCGGAGATGGGGGCTATAATTTACACGGTCTATTGTTGTCTAGGTTTTCTTTCTTTTTTCCTACCGTCTGTTCATCTCTCCTTCTCCTTCTTTTTCCTCTTTGCCCTTCTCTCCCTTCTTCCCTTTCCTCTTTATGCTAGGCGGCGGCGAAGGGCTAGCGAAAGGGACGGGAGAGAACGTTGGGAAGTAGGGAGGGACATTTTCGCCCCTCTCGCCCTCCCTCCTTCTCCTCGCGTTCCCGCTTCCCTCTCTCTCGTCTCCCATCCTTTCCCTTCTTTGCCTCTTTCTCCGCCCCTCTTTTCTTTTTCGTTCTCAATCTTATCCCCTTTTCTCCCTCTCTCCTTATCTCTATTACTCTCTGCCTCTTTTTTTCTCCGTCCCTGCAGTTCTTATTTGTTTTTTCCCTCCTACCTCATCCCCGTTCCCTCCATTTTCCTCTCCCATTGTTCTTTCACTTTTCTCCTTACTCCTCTCATCCTCCTCTCACGTCTTCTTCCTGCAATCCCTCTTTTGTTGCGTCAGTCTTCTCTTAGCTATCGGCTCTCGGTCTACCTCTGCTCTCTCGTTGCTCCATTTTCCCTCTCTTCGGGCGGCCTCTTGCGCTTTACTCTATTTCTCTTTTGTTGTTTTCTCCTGCTTTATTTCATTTCCTCCTCCTCGTTCTGTCATCTCGCCTTTGGCCTCCCTCTGGCTTTGGTGGCGCTCCTCGTTCCTCTCTCGTCTCATTCTTTCTCTCTGGTAGAGGGAGGGATAAGAACCACGCACATTCCTTGGGGTCACTTATCATAGGTGGGCGCTGTACTAATGGACGCTCACTACGACAAGAAAGTCAAACCCCCTCTAGCATTGCTCAACGCCCCCCCCACCCATGCATACACATCTCAAATTCCAAAAAGAAAGCCAAGAAATTTTAGGGGACATATGGAGGATTCTCCTTGGTAGATATCTGGAGGGCCACCACCAGGGTCAAAGGACTATAACCTCTTCTCTTCCCCTCATCAGTCCTACTCGATGATTGATTATTTTCTAGGTACCAAGAAACTGTCTCCTCAGGCCAGCCTCTGCCCGTCAATAGGATCAATCACATGGAGATTCACGCACCCATAGATCTAAACCCTACCATCCCTTCATCCACAAACACGCAAATACAATGGAAGCTAAATGATTCCTGATTCAATTGCCCGACACAGAGGCGACTACGCAAAAGCCAAAAACCTTGCTGTTATTTCCAGAGACAAAATAGGGTCTGTTCCACCCACGCAACTGCTCTGGAGGCCACAAAGCCACAATTAGAGGAGATCTAATATCAATAGCCCTCATACAAGAAAAATTAAAACTCAAACTCCAAAAAGGCCTGACAGAAAAAAATGCAAAACTGGAAACAACAACGTAAAGCCACAACATCAAAAAAATATTAAAAAAAACTTAAACTATCGCAAGGGACGGGCCCTTACAACAGTCCCAATAAAAGACGTCGTCGAAAAGTCCTCAGGTGGACTAGACAGAATTATTTTGATAAAGGCAACAAGGCAAAAACTGCTGGCGCTAAACTAAGAGGAAACTACGGTCAAACCCATATACTCGAATTTAAGACTAGAAGGACAGGTTACAACACTGAAAAGAATAGTCGCAGGATTTTGCGGATTCTTATTCGATCTATATAACCGCACTCCATTCAGGCCAAGACCTCAGGTCAGTCTTGAAACAATTGTTACTTCCTCTTAAGCAATGCTCCTTCCGAACAGCTAACCGCCCGAGGAATTAGAAAACACTCAATGAAAAAATATCACAGGGAGGAACTGAACCCAGGGCCATAAGTCTCCTACCAGCCAGTCTTAAGGCCCCGGGCCCCAGATGGGTTCACTAATCCTACTACAAAATGTTTAGATCCACTTTACTACCTCCCTCACTCAGCAGGTAACCTCTTTCCTACAAGAGCGAAACCAATCAGGGCATCACCATCCAGAGTGCAAACCTTGCCATACTACACAAGGAGGGTAGAGACCACATATTATGTGGACCTACAGGCCACATCCTCCCTATTAAATACAGACCTGCCAAAATCTACAGCAAGATCCTGGCAAACAGGTTAAAGTCCTTTATCCCTAGACTTATACAGTGGACCAAGTGGGTTTTGTAGTCAGGATGACCAGGCCTCCGCATACACGCAACCTAATTATCTGAACTAGATGATCACGTCTCGGCATCTCACTGGTTCTCAAAGCAAATTGATTTCTAAGTCTTGACGCCGCCGGAAAAGGCAATTCGACAAATCATCAAGTGACATCTCCTAGACCAGACTATGAAGAGGTTTGGTCTTCGTGGCCCATACTAGAGGGAGTGAGATGCCCTCTATCAAACACCCCACCAGCCCATGTAAAAACTGCCAGGAGGCCTCTCGAATCCAATACAACTTAGGACGGGGACCAGACAAGGTTGGCCCACTCCGCCTCTCCCTCTACTATTGTGCTTTAACTATAGAGGCTCCCTTGCAGCGACAATAGAAATGACAAAAGCAAAAAGGCTGAATACCAATCCGGGAGTGGGAGCATAAAATCTCATATTTGCGATGAGTGATTTGCACGCTCGCGGACCCCCACACTCTCCCTCCCTCATACGTCGCAAAGAGTCCTAACCCAATCGGTGTATGTGCCATCAGAATAAGTCCATATGGACAAGTCTGGACGCACTACATTTATCCCTACCCGACCAAACCAGGACTTATCAAGCCAATTAGTACAAATGGTAGATCATTAGTACCACACTGTATAAAAATACTGGGAGTTAAAAATCGGCAACTCCTATAACAAAACTCTACCAATAACATTATCCCCCTTCCTCGATCAATCAAGAAAGACCTAAAGATGAGAGAGAGCACCAAATAATCATGGTTTGTAGAAGGTTTGTCGATGTTAAAAAATGAAACATCCTCCCAGATACTTTAATGGACTTTCAACCTCCAAAATCCAATTCCACAATCGAGTATTAAAAAATCTCCCATGCCCAATTTTTCCACATTTTTATGGAACCGATAAAAACCCCGAGTCCCCAGATCAGTTTCTCACCAAAAGAGAGAGGAGGTTGGGTGGTCCCTGACAATTAAGTCATATACAAGCAACAGTTGAAGCAGGCAGCGTGGGAATTGAACTGTGACCCGGCCTTGTGCTTCTGGCTTGAAATAGAAAACTCACTACGCACGTCACAGCCCCGCTTCAGTGTTAGCAATGTGGTTCCAAAGCATCAGAGGACCGTGCCACAAGTTCGATCCTTGGAGCAGGAGATGCACGTGGAATATATGGCTTAGAAGCAAAGGGAATATGGTCTGAATAGCATTCCCTCCCAGCTCACACCACTCTTCGGGAACCCCACTTCCCACCGGGGTGCTCCCAAGACAATCGAACCATGTCAGGGTCATAATATTAATGCTGGTTGCCGATCTGCTGCAGAAAGAGGTAATCTGACTTATCAACGAGCTGATAAAACAAATACAATTCACTGACCTACACCTATTCAAGTACCTACAAGTCGCCACTTTCTACTATGCTTTTGTCGCCAGCAGCCAAAGCACTCCATCAACTAGGTTTGAATCTCTTTGCCAACAAACAAATACCAGAGAGGACTGAATATCAGGATCTCAAGTGGTATGAGCTCGGATCTCGGGACTTCTACTCACCGGTACATGCAAAACATGGTCGAGAGGACCTCTAAGATCAAATAGATCAGGAAGACTGGGCAAGATCTGGGAACAAGCTAAAAAAACATCAATATCAAGCAATACCAAAAGAGAACATCTATAAATTATGTATCAGTGGTTACCTGACTCCAGCTAGACTGAGCCAATCTACCTCTACCCCGGCACATTAGATCTTTCTGGCGGGATGTTGTCAAAAGGGGGACACTGGCCCACTTGTGGTGTCAGGTCCAGAGATTCAGAAGTACTGCGGAACATGATCCAGACATCGTAGAGGACACAACGGACTTAGACTCCCTCTGACCCGCTGATCTGGTGCTGGCAAACCAACGGAGGAATATCCCCTCCCCGATGTCCGCTCACCACGGCCATATTAACAGAGCCCATGTGTTCAATAGCAGCGGCCTGGAAGCAGTCAACCTCCCTCAAAAACTACTGTAGTTCAGGAGAATAAACGGGTAATGTTAATGGGAAACTCACGGACCATGCCTCCAGAAAAGATACCCCAATTCCAGAACACTTGGGGAACCCTGGCTTGGGAGATTATAACCAGAGAAGACCACACAAAGGACACCCTAAAGCGGGCAAACTCGCTACACCCTCAATTGCAAAGATAAGGACAACACGGCCTCATGCCCCCCTCCCCCCCCCCCACCACCCTCCCCCATTTCTCTCTCCCTTCTTCTACCTTGTTAGTACTCCTCCCACCTCCTCATAGTCCCCTCCCTTCTTACCTATCCCTTTTCCCCCTCCTCTTCACACCTCTTTCCCACCTCGTGGAAAACGAGAAAAAACATTGGTTCAAAATGTATAACTATCTTTGGGCTCAAGATACACATTTAATGTACAAAAATTCTCTTTGAAAAATGACCAATAAAAGAAATTGTACAGAAAAAGTCAGCAAAGTCCTGAGGTGAGATGAGGAAGAAGAGGAGGCAGCTGAGGGGGGTTCTGAGTAGAGAGTCAAAGACAAAAAGAACGCGTGGGTTAGAACTTGTGTGTGTTGATTAGTGATGAAAAGGTAGGTTGTTTAGCCTGAGAGCGGGCAGAGTTGAAAAAGGATAGCATAAATTTGTAGTGAATGAAGTCCGCAGCGTATGAGATTTCCTCCAAGGCGTTCAGAGGAACGAGTGAGGAACGCAGCATGCGTTGTGTGGAGTTAAGCCAGGGTCTGGGGTTAGAAGGGCGAGGACGTGCAGAGAGAAAGCGGGGCATGAAGATCAAGAGAGGAAGATAAGCAGAGTTGTATATTCCTGACCAGTTGTCAGGGTCTGAAGAACGTGAAGATGAGGAGAGGAAGGAGCGTAAGTGGAATCAAGAGCTGGTAGGTTAATAGAGCGCAGGTTTCTGCAAAAGAGGGCGAGATGGAGATGGAGAGAAGCGAGGAGAGAAGAATGAGATGAGGTGATGTGTCAAGAGAGGAAAAGGGGAAATGGAGAAGTCGGAGAGAAAAGTTTTTAGTGAAACCAGGTCTAGGTAGTGTCCATCCTTGTGGTGCTGGCTTCAGTCCACTGTGAAGGCCAAAAGAAGAGGTTAGAGAAGAGAAGCGGGAACCAAGGGAGAGAGGGTCATCAATGTGCAATTGAAGTCCCCAAGGAGAAAACCAGGGAGTCTGGTAGAGAAAGAAAGAGATCCACGATTCAAAGTGAGAGAGAAAGGCAGAAGGGGGATGAGTAGAGAAGGTGGGCGATAGATGACCGCCACATGACCGGAGGGTGAGAGAAGATCATGGACTGTGTGAACCTCAAAGGAGGGAAACAAGAGAGGGGGGAATAGGAACTGTTTGGTAGCGGCAGAGAGAGGAGAGCAGGAGCCCAACGCCTCCACCCCTGCCCGATGCGGCGCGGAGTGTGGGAGAAGGAAGGCCACCATAGAGAGGGCAGCTTCCAGAGCAAGTCAGTCTGAGTGAGCCAGGTCTCAGTTATGGCAAATAGGAGCAGGGATGAGAGAGAAGAAGTCATGCACAGAGAGGAACTTGTTAAAAGGGAGCGAGCATTCCAAGGGCACAGGAGAAAAGGGAGAGAGGGAGGGGGGCAGGGGATGGATATGAGGTTGGAGGGTTTAACACCAGAAGAGTAGAACGTTGCATGTGGAAGCGAGGACGAGAGCAAGTAGAAATAAGGCAGGGGCGAGGATGGGAGAGATATCCCCAAGCAAGGAGGAGAAGCTGGACCNNNCAGAAGCAAGGAGGAGAAGCATGGACAGAAAGAAAATGTGTGAGGATGATTTGTAGGGGTGTGTTTTAGTGTAGGAGGTATAGCTGTGTGGTGACAGAGGGCGCAGGTAAGAGAGGAGTTCATGTGAACTGAGAAGTGGTGAAGTAAGGAGAGATGGCGAAATATGAATAGAGCTAGAGACATGATGAGGCTGGTGGAAGGAAGTGCATAATTTGAAAATAAGTGAGGTTACAGCAAATATAAAAAGTAAAGATGGCATCACAGCAATAGTAATGTGTTGAGATGTGCAGTCTGGGATGATATCCTCCTTTCCAGCGTAGATCAAATGCAGGAATCAGAAGCAGTAGATTGTGTCCACTTTTTCCACTTCTTTTTGAACTTCCTTTTTTAAACCTCCATACTACTTTAAAGATTTCTACTTAAAAGCATTTCTGCTTAAGAGCAAAGGCTGCAGGCAGCAATGGCTGTTGTGAGTTTACTTATATACATTTAGAAAGTCACCTGGTTGGTACAACAAACTTAATTAGCACATGTGAGGGTAGTTAAAGCAAATGGTTTTTCAAAGGTGGGTGTTGTCTTGTACAAGTGTGAAAGATGAATTAAATTAAGACAATAGGGGGATGATTTACAGACAGACAATTTGAGATGTTTTTACCTAAATTGAACTAAATAGACAGCAGGGTATGATGATTGCAGGACAGACAGACAATTTGAGATGTTTTTAACCTAAATTGAACTAAATTGAACTAAATAGACAGCAGGGTATGATGATTGCAGGACAGACAGACAATTTAAGATCTTTTTACCTGAGAAAAGACAAGAGATGAGATGAGAAGCAGATCAATGGTCCCAACTTCCTTGCGACAAGATGGAGTAGTGAGCACCACAGCAAGCGCTGATTGAAGAAGTGTGGCTGCGGTTAGCAGGCTGTTTGAAGTATGGGTATCAATTTCTATCGATTTGACCTGTAACCACAAGTCAATTGGACAAGTGGCTTGCGGTTAGGTTTTACCGATAGAATGTATCCGTTCCTCGGTTAACTTTACAACTTGAAAGGCGGAAAGTCAATTGACGTGGGAACTGTGTCAATTGACCTGAGAATTCGGTGAACTTGGTTCCCACAAGCAGACATTTCAAGTAAGGGGGCTAACTCGAGAACAGAGGCACCCAGCACCCTGGTTTTTGGTGTGCAAATGTAATGAAATAAAACATGACACTACATATAAAAATTACAGTGATAATACACCCAGAACATAATGTTTTATTAAAGTGTATAAAAATGTATAGGCAGGAACTGTTTCTGTAAGCCCGGGAAAAAGTCCTTTAACATGTAAATGTACTAAAGGTGAATGAGCTGGGAGTATTTTACGTCCTGCATGAAAGGGGTCCCGCTGAGTGCGAGCCTCTATGTCTATAGGAAATGCAGGGATGAAAAGGCCCAGAGATCTAAGGTGTGAAACTGGCCGGGATGTTGCAGAGTGGCAGATCCTGGGCCATTGACACCTTCGAGCCAAACCTCAGACTAGGGTGCGCCAGAAAAAAGGGTGTATCCCAGGTATGTTAATTGCCCGGGTGTCAAGCCGACACATGCGCGCTGCAAACCGGGAAGCCTTTTTGCCCGGCTTTGCAAACTGCGGGCAACGCGGCTATTGGTGGGTTAACTGTTCCCATGAGGGGATTGGGTGCACAGGTTAAGGATGGTAAGAAGCACCCTATTACTGTGCCCGCCGAGCTATCCCCGGTGTTGTTCTGGTTCTTCTTATGATTCAAGATGTATCTACGCTTCACGCAGGACTTCGTTCAAGCGCAGCGGCACGGTTTCAGTATGCAAGGGGTTAATACCAACGCAACCAAGAAATTACCCCAAACTACGGAATTCGTTAGCCCTGAGGACTCCCGAACGAATTCCTACGAACTGCTACGAAATACATTGCGGTGGCCAAGATATTGGATCGGCAAGTTGCGATCCAGAAAGCAACTTTGCGATCCAGAAAGCACAGGACTTTTACCCAAAGACTGCATTTCTTGTGCTTTCGTGGAAAAGACCATTTATTTCGTTTCCCCACCCCAGTAAGTGTTGTTTTAAGTGTATTCTGAAGTTGTCGTGTGTTTGTCTATCAAGGAAATAAATCGCAATTTATTTAGCTCCTTGTTCTGTATTCTGTTCCCTGTTCCTGGTTCTTGTTCCTGGGGCCTGCTGACTATCTCCATTTCAGAGGCCGTGACCTGGTTCCTGTGCTGAAGCATTGGATCCCCAGCACAATCCTTCAGCTCCCCTTTCCCTTAGGCCTGAGGCCTTTTCCCATAGCAGAGGTCTGCCTTCTGAGTCCTAGGTCTGCTGTTCTCTCGCCTCGCAGAGGTCTGCTTTGAACTCCTGTGCTGAAGTGCTGGTTTGCCAGCGCTGCCCTGTGGTGTGCCTGTTCCGGTCTCCTTTTCCCTTTGCTGTGACTGGTACCATGGGCCATTCCTGCTCCTCACGCAGAGGCCACTCCCGCACTGCTGCCGCTCCTACGCTTAAGTGGAGCACACCTGATTTCACGTTGCCGAACCCCTGCTTGGATATCCATGTTTCTACTGTCTCCAACCCAGACCCTGGCGTGTCAAAGGATTACCCTGGCCTCTCCAACCCTGACCCTGCTATGAACGACTACGAATTCCAGAACCGGCTTCGTGGCCTAAAGTCGTTGTATTCTAATCCCCACTTCGGTCTGGTCCCGGTTTGTGGCGACCACGACCGTTACAAGGACAAATCCGAGGACCAACCAGAGTCTATCCTCCCTCCGGCATGCATTCTCTCTGCAAACGTCTTCAGTGCTCTTTCAGAGATCAGAATGGCACAGAATAACATCCCTGAGGGCCTACAGGTTCCAGAAGGACGGCTGTTCACTCCTCCCAGTATTCATAGACAAGTTATGGAATGGGAACACGCTTCCAAGACAGCAGGTAATCCAGGTACTAGAAAGACTATGACCCTCTTGGAACGCACCTTCTGGTGGTCAGGCATGCGCAAGAACATCAGGAGCTTCGTGTCTTCTTGTGCTAGGTGTGCCCGGTACAAAACGCCCCTCAGCAAACCTCCAGGTCTCTTACAACCCCTTCCCATTCCCAATCGGCCTTGGAACCATCTCTTGAGGGATTTTATCGTCGAATTACCCACATCCAAGGGCATGGATACGATCTTAGTAGTGGTAGATCACTTCTCGAAGCAAGCACACTTCATCCCTTTCCGGGGACTACCATGCGCCGCCAGACTATCCGAAACTTTCACCAAGGATATCTTCAGGCTCCAAGGCACACCTCAAACTATACTGTCAGATCGGGGGTCATAATTTGTGTCTAAATTTTGGAGAGCCTTCTGTAAGAAATTAGGCATCACGCTACAGTTCTCATCTGGCTATCACCCGCAGACCAACGAGCAGACCTTGCGGACCAACCACTCACTCGAACAATATATCCACTGCTTTGCTTCAGACGCCCAGGACAATAGGGCAGAACTCCTTCTTTGGGCAGAATTCACACAATAACTCACGCAACGAATCCACCCAACAGTCTCCCTTCTTCATTAATTAGGGTTTCCATCCTGCCACCTTTCCATCCCCAGTTCCCAGTTCTGGGGTCCCTGCAGTGGAGAACAGTGTTTGACTCCTTCAGAAATCTTGGGAGAAAATTCAAAACAACTTATGGCAGGCCGCCCTTCTCCATAGAAGACAAGCCGATCGCCACCACCGAGAGACCCCTAATTACATTCCTGGTCAAAAGGTCTGGCTCTCTATGAGGAATATACAACTCAAGGTACCTTCTCCTAAACTAGCACCTAGATTCATTGGACCATTCCCCATCCTAGAGAGAATCAACTCGGTCGTCTACCGGTTAAAGTTACCTCCTACAATGAAAATTCCATCTGCTTTTCACGTATCACTCCTGAAACCTTTCCTACTAGACAATCTATCTACCAGCAGGAACATATTACCCCAACCCATCCTAGTGGAGGTGCAACAGGAGTTCGAGGTCCAGGCCATCATCAATTCAAGGGTATCGAGAGGAAAACTTCAGTACCTAGTATACTTGAAGGGCTTCGGCCCGAAAGAACGGAAATGGATATCACACGACCAGGTACACGCACCTAAATTAACTCAGGAGTTCCACCACAGGTATCCCTCAAAACCGTCTCAGGGTCGTCTGGTGACCTCCCTTCAAGGGGTGGGTACTATCAGGGCCACCCTGGGGGCACCTCCCTGCACCGCACCATGCCGCTCACTTCTGCCCACATTCCGCTGCAACGGCTGACGCGACCGTGTCTTCAGCCTCGCTGATGCCTCAACTCCATCGGCGCATCACCCCCACCTCCCGGGAGCACGCGGCGCATCCCACCTGCACGCGCATCGCACGGTAACCCCTGACAGGCGTGCTGCACGCGCGTGCACGTATAAATAAGGTCAATACCTGCATTAACCTCAGCTAGGCTACACCTGTTCCACATCCAACCTCAGCCTATTACCGCTGTACCTACATCTGAACCACTCCTCCCCCTTCTCCCTCATTGGTTCTCTCCTGTATTTAGGCTTATTCTGCCCTCTGGCTGTTGCTGAGAATAGACCCTTCTATGCACCGTGCTTATTTGCAGCCTGAGTACCTGTCTCTGTTTGCAATCCGTATCTCTGTTGTGACCCTG
>WSYH01004746.1:37392-39892 GCA_036426205.1 Ascaphus truei
GCGCGTGCACGTATAAATAAGGTCAATACCTGCATTAACCTCAGCTAGGCTACACCTGTTCCACATCCAACCTCAGCCTATTACCGCTGTACCTACATCTGAACCACTCCTCCCCCTTCTCCCTCATTGGTTCTCTCCTGTATTTAGGCTTATTCTGCCCTCTGGCTGTTGCTGAGAATAGACCCTTCTATGCACCGTGCTTATTTGCAGCCTGAGTACCTGTCTCTGTTTGCAATCCGTATCTCTGTTGTGACCCTGTTTGTGCCTGACCGGTCGCTTCTTTACCCCCGGACCACGGTTTGTTTAACAGACTTCTACACTCTCTACTCCATGACCACGGCTTATGGATCTCAACCATTCTACACACTCTACTCCATGACCACGGCTTACGAACCTCGATCATTCTACTCTCTCCAAACCCGGACCATTGGCAAGTACCCTCTACCCTCTCCATTCTCCTAGCCTGACCGGGCTACAAGTCCACAACTCTGCAATCCAGACCTATCCCAGTGGCTTAGGGCGGTGGTTATATAAAACACATTAAATGGGGATAAATTGGGGGAATCCTTGATGGAGAAGGATTTAGGAGTGCTTGTCGACAGCAGGATTAGCAATAGTGCCCAAAGTCATGTAGTAGCTGCAAAGGCAAACAAGATCTTATCTTGCATCAAATGGCAGTGGATGGAAGGAAAATAAACATAATCATGCCCCTTTACAAAGCATTAGTAAGACCACACCTTGAATATGGAGTACAATTTTGGGCACCAATTCTAAGAAAAGACATTATGGAGAGTGCAGAGAAGAGCCACCAAATGAATAAAGGGGTGGACAATCTAACTTATGAGGAGAGACTAGCTAAATTAGATTTATTTACATTAGAAAAGAGGCATCTAAGAGGGGATATGATAACTATATACAAATATATTCAGGGACAATACAAGGAGCTTTCAAAAGAACTATTCATCCCAAGGGCAGTACAAAGGACTCAGGGCCATCCCTTAAGGTTGGAGAAAGGGAGATTTCACCAGCAACAAAGGAAAGGATTCTTTACAGTAAGGGCAGTTAAAATGTGGAATTCATTACCCATGGAGACTGGGATGGCAGATACAATAGATTTGTTAAAAATAGGTTGGATGTCTTTTTAGATAGGAAAGGTATACAGGGATATACCAAATAAGTATACATGGGAAGGATGTTGATCCAGGGATTAATCCGATTGCCAATTCTTGGAGTCAGGAAGGAATTTATTTTTCCCCTTATGAGATATCATTTTATGATATGACTATGGGGTTTTTTGTTTGCCTTCCCCTGGATAAATAAGTAAGTATAGATATAGGATAAAGTATCTGTTGTCTAAATTTATCATAGGTTGAACTTGATGGACGGAAGTCTTTTTTCAACCTCATCTACTATGTAACTATGTAATTCCTTGTCGACGACACTGTGGACAACCGCAAAGAACCCATTCTTCTGTCTTTGCGTATCATATCGGCGACTACCTTTGACTCCCTAGACGACATCGTTCTGCATCAAACTCAAATCCCTGCTGGCCTCAAGATTCCAGAAGGACGCCTTTCTGTCTTGGAGTGGGGTCATACAGTAGTTCCAAAAGTTCTGGTCACCATGGTGAAAGGAGAAACATCGAACTACTGGAACAAAACTTCTGGTGGCCTGGGATTCGGAAGGATGCTTCATCCGGGAAATATTCAGGTTTCATGGAGCTCCTCAAGTCATTGTATCGGATCAGGGCTCTCAATTAATTTCCAAATTCTGGAGGGCTTTTTGCTAGCAACTTGGAGTGTCATACTTTTCGTCCACTTATCACCCTCAGTCTAATGGACAAACAGAGCGAACTAACCAGTCCTTGAAACAATATATTTGTTGTTTCATCTCTGAGACTCTCATAATTCTCTCATAACAACTTGCGAAGTGAGTCATCGCAGGAGTCGTTCTTCTTTGCTAATTATGTTTTTCATCCCTCAGCTCTTCCCTCTCAGGAGCCGCATCCAGAGTCCCAGCTGTGGCTAAGCAGAGCCAGCAGCTACAGGAGCTATGGGGGAAGATCCAGGAAAATCTTCAAAAAGCGGTGACCACGCAAAAGAGACAGGCTGACTGGCATCATCGTGATAAACCAACATATCATCCTAGTGACAAAGTATGGCATTCTACCAAAAACATCAGGTTAAAGGCTAAGCTATCTCACAGATTCAGTGGGCCTTTCTATATCATCGAGATGGTCAATATGGTGGCATACTGGCTACACCTTCTAGCCTCCATGAAGATTACGTCTGTATTTAATATATCCCTACATAATCCCTTTCTATAGGATCCCAGGTCTGTTCCTCCGGAACCTGTCCAAGTGGAGGGAAACAGGAGTTTGAAATTCAGATGATCCGGGACTCCAGGGTATCCAGAGGTACAATCCAGTACCTGATCCATTGGAAGGGTTTTGGCCCTGAGGAACATTCCTGGATCCCCAGGGATCGACTTCATGCTCCAC
>WSYH01004746.1:44892-50217 GCA_036426205.1 Ascaphus truei
TGAGGGAGCAGGGGTGGGCTCTGTGTTGAGGGAGGCAGGGGCGGGAATGTGTGAGGAGAGGGGGGGGTCTGTGTGAGGGATGCAGTGGGGTGGTCTGATGTGAGGGACAGAGGGGTCCCTCTGTGTGAGCGAGCATGGGGAGGCACTGTGTGAGGGGAGCAGGGGGTGCTCTGGTGAGGGAGCAGGGGGGCGGCCGTGGAGGGAGCAGGGGGGGGAGATCTGTGGAGGGGCAGGCGGGTCTCTGGTGGAGGGAGCAGGGGGGCTCTGTGGGCGGAGTAGGGGGGCTCTGGGTGAGGAGCAGGGGGGCTCTGGGTGAGGGAGCAGGGGGGGCTCTGTGTGAGGGAGCAGGGGGGGGCTCTGTGGGAGGGAGCAGGGGGCATGTTGTGAGGAGCAGGGCCTGGCATCTGCGTGTTGAGGGCAGAAGGGGGCAACTGTTTTTGTGAGGGAAGCAGGGGGGCTCTGTGTGGGGAGCAGGGGGGGCCTGAATGGGAGGAAGCAGGGGGTGTCGGGATGCGCTGTCAGGCGCAGGACGGGTGGCAGGGGGGGCTCCTGATGTGTGAGATGGGAGCAGGCGCGGGGGGGCTCTGTGGAGGGCAGCAGGGGGGGGCTCTGTGTGAGGGAGCGGGGGGGGCTCTGTGGAGGGAGCCGGGGGGGCCGACTTATTAATTAACTTGGAAAATTAATTAAAAACTTCGATGAAAATCAGGACACTCTGCTTCAATAGACATCAAAAAACCCAGCTTGCCATGTCGGAACGTGTGTGTGTCGGTGTGTGTTGTTCTATTTATAACGTTACAGCTTCAGGTTATGTTATATCCACGGGATAACCTCCTCTCATATCACAACATTCGGCCACAAGGAAGGAAGCTGAGCAGCTTCTTACATGAGTATGTAAGGACCAAGAGGCAGATATACAACACGCTACATGCAGCCAGAAGAAACTAAATCGTCCCCTAGCAACAGAGCCTGGGATAATGTTCTTGTTGTTCTAATTGCACAGAATGCTGTGACATGTGATCAGTTTTGAAGTCTAAAAACTCTACAACTCGCATGATCACTTTGCGGTGAGCATGCCGCAGTAGGACACAGAGCTGTTGACCTGGATGTAGTCAGTGTCCACTTCCGGAAAGCGTGGACCACCGGACGACAGCAGCAGGGAGAGGAGAGACCACCTAGCTCCAGGTTAGACACACACACACACACACACACACACACACACACCCACACACCACCCCCACACAACACACACACACACACACACACACACACACACACACAACACACCACACACACACACAAACACACAACACACACACACACACACACACACACACACACACACACACACACACACCCACAACACACACACACATTTGATCACCTCTGTCATAAACTGCAATTGGGGGATGGGATTGTTTTCCATCAANNNCATCACGGATCACATTCCAGTATGCACTGTTTTTAAGTTTAAACCCCTCTTTACAGTAGCTTGATTCGTTGTAACATCGCCGGAAGACGACATCAGTGTATCTCGAAAGCTCGCAAGAATAAAAGCATTTCGTTAGCCACAGAACGGTATTGTCTATTCATTTTTGACAATTAAAGCTCGGCTAACATGGTACGGATACCTCTACATCATTTATATAATATATATATAAAACTAACAAAGAGTAGCGCTAATAGTGTATAATTAAAAGTGATGTGATAAACAACCAATAAATATGTGAAAACATGAGTATAAAATATAATTATATATATATGTATATATATAAAAAAAAAAACACATCACAGCTTGCACTCAAAAGGTGCTAGTCTCAAATAATAGAAAAACAACATTACCATTCTCTCGTCCGGTAAAGAAAGACTGAACACACACACACACACACACACACACACACACACACACACCACCAAAAAATCTACTCGCCACACAAAAAAATCTACTCGCCACCTAGTACCAAACGTGTGCTGAATGGGCCAATATTTACTCGCCCGGGGGTTAAATCCACTCGCCCGGGGCGAGCAAATGTATAGGTTTGTCGAACACTGTATATATATATATATATACACACACACATATATATATATATATATATATATCAACAGCCCCATAAGAAAGTCTGTTTCTGTAGCAGTAGGGAAAGCTTCTCTGCTCTCCTGGTGTCCGCACCCTTGTGTGCTAAGGCAATGTCTGCTTCCAGGTATAGAGGGTCTGCTCCCCTTTATCTTGCTGTCAGCCTGCAGTCTCTTTGCAGCTCAAGACATCAGTCCTTCCTGGGTCAGCCCCAATTGTGAGACTAAGGAATTCTCCTTCCTGTCTCAGAATAGGCTATTTCTGAGAGAGCTTTAATCAGCCAGGTGGAGTTGGTTAATTGCTGATATGCAATTAGCCAGCACACTGCTGGATTAGAGGCAAGTTTCTTTAACAGGGATAAGTCCCTGTTACACTGGGAATCCTAAATAAGAATTTCCCCTGACCGGGACTTAGCCCGCAATGTCCTGAAACTGAAATCCGCCTGCAGTTCCACACGCCACCGCTCCCCTCTCTCTACCCCCGCACCGGGCACACCGGATCTTCTCCTCTTCGCAGCTCCGCCGGAGGGAGGAAAGCTGGAGCACACACTCCACCCCAGCGCCACACTTGGAGGACACAAACATACACAGTGATACAAACACAGTGCGCATACTGACTCGCACACAGACACACAGTGATACACACACAGTGACTCACATGCAGTGACGCACAGAGTCACAGACACACACTGACTGATGCGCACACACACAGTGACACAGTGATACACACACATACACTGACTCACAAACAGTGATACACTGACTGACGCGCCCGCTTACTGGCACGCACAGTAACCAACACCCACAAACACACAAGGAATTCACAGTTAATATAAATAAAGTACAAATAGCAAAAAACACGTTCTAAGTCAAACTTATCTGCGTTTTGACACTGAAATTGTATTTTTTGATTTTTAATGAAAAACATCACCATCACAAATACAATTTCCGAGACAAAATACAAAGAAGTTTCACTTAAAATGCGCGTGCTCGGCACACACACGTTTTTTTTTTAAACTGCTGCTTTAAATCCAACTTAGTGGCGGGAAAACATGAAATCACTTGGAGTACATGACAGCATTGAAAAGGATGACATCACAATTTAACCCTTTGGGTGCCCTTTTGATGTAGCTGCTATGTCACCGCGTCTGGCCCCACGATGTAATAGCTACGTCATAGTAATCCTGCTGGTTTTCCTAGGGGAGATTCTGTGCTCCTGTGCAGGGCAGGACGAATCTATCACTACGTGCGATAGGAGGGAGGGGTCTCCCCGTCCGTTCTGTCATCAGTGAGGGAACGATCTCCTGACCCCTCCGTCACTCACAGGGTTAAAATAACTGTTTTACTTATTTGTGTATTGTGAAAGAAATCCTGTTCTGTATTTCTCCAGGAACATTTGTGTTTGATTAATGAGGGCATTATAATTACTTTGTTTTCTATGAAAATGTTATGGTTTTTTAAATAAGTTTAAATAAATCCTGAGATTTAAAAACCCATAAGAGATTGTACAATCAGCCTTTTCTCCTTGCTACTGTAGCTATCCTAAGCACTCCTTTTCCTCTCACCCCTCACAAGTCTTTCCCCATCTTAGGAACGCAGGGCAGCTGTTTTCGAAGCCTTATTTAACCAGAGGCAGCTGGTGACATTATGGATAACGTTGGTTGCTGTCACCTACACTACTTTACCTAGTTTAGTGGGCAGCTAATGCCACCTCTATATTGTCCAGACTATTACTCTGTGACCATTACCATCACTTATTGTCTTTCCAAATCCTTGCAAGAAGAAAAAAAGACAAGTCGCATTTTAATAACTTTTATTTTTTTTCAACTCTTCCTTTATAAAATAGACATTACTTTGAGACCTCACTAACTGTCCCAATTTTAGGTTTGTAAATTGTGCGAGAAACGAGGAAGAACAGAACCTTGTGGCGTTGCAGGACCACAGGGAAATCTACTACAGAACCTGCACAGACCTCCCCCCACATACAGAGCTCCTGGTCTGGTATGGAGATGAATATGGGAAAGAGCTTGGTATCAAGTGGGGTACGCTGTGGAAAAGTAACGCGCCAGCACCAGGTAATCAGGAATATGTGTGTTGTGTGGTTTTTACATCGCTATTGCCTTATTACTGATGTTAAATTGCAAATATTGATAGATCTGCATACACCATTACGGGTCAACTAGAACTTAATATCACTAAACCTGACTTGAGTCAAAGGGCCGGATACATCAAGCTGCGGTAACCAATAATGCCGTGTTACCGCCTGTTGACGGACGTTCACAGAGGTACACTATTGGAGGCTTTTATAAGGTGAAATTATAATAAGGCTTTATTGTGCCTTTTCCTTTTTCAGCAGGAAATCATCCAAACACATGCGGGGGAACAAAGCTTCTATTCACTTGGGAGTATTTCTAGTGAAAATACCATGCAATTAATTCACAACTCCCTAAGTCAAGCATGTCTCGCAGCCCCAAAACATATAGCATGAAATAAGCAGATATAAGCAGTCTCTTAATAATGAAAGTCGTATCTGTTCCTTGGAGGGAAAATCTTCTCTGGTTCAGCTCCCTTCCCTCAGGGTGTGTCAGCATTCAGGTTCAGAAGTTTTCCCTGTGTCTTGTAAGCAGCTCTGCTGTTTCTTCTGGCAGGGCTCAAGACTGTTATGAGAGTCAAAGACAATCTCTGCTCTCTCTCCCAAGTTCAGCTCTCAGTCACAGCTAAGGAGTTACTTCCTGTCTCAAAGGCAGGCTTTTTCTACCACCTCTAATCAGGCAGGTGGTGTTAGGTAATTTACTACTAGCAGTTTAACCACCACACTGCTGGATTAGAGGCACATTTGTGAACAGGGATAAGTCCCCTGTTACACCGCCCATAAAAAAAGTGCCTTATTATTATCGTGCAATGAATCAGCATTGCAGCGCCAAAAATAAAGCATGTTTTATTGGACCCGTGAAAAGCATCGGTCTGATAAAAACAGGCATAATACCGCATTTTCAAGTAAAAACTGCCATACATCAAGTTCCGATATTTATCGGAACGGGGTGAACGGCAGAATTACTGCGAATATTTTATCACCTACTCCAGGATGGCGTTAGCCCTGCTTTCCTATGTATATAATGGCCAATATACGGCCCATTATATACATACACAAGATAAGCTAAACCAACATGGAATAGATGATAAAATAGTTATTAAAATACATTAAAGTACATATTAACCCCTTAGTAGTTCATGGGTCAACTAGTCATCAGT
>WSYH01004747.1:0-50211 GCA_036426205.1 Ascaphus truei
TAAAAAAAACAAACGGGGGGGGGCTGGAAGTCTGCACTTCTATTGCATCTCGGTTGTTTCATTTCAAATCCATGTGGTGGTGGTGTACAGAGCCAAAATCATGAAAATTGTGTCAGTGTCCAATTATTTCCGGACCTAACTGTATATATATAAAATATATATACAGTTAGGTCCGGAAAAAATTGGACACTGACACAATTTTTCATCATATTTTAAATATATATATTTATATACACACACGCACACAACGCATATCATATAAAAACACATGCATATAACATGCATATCCCCACCTTGACAAAGGTCCCATTCGTGGACCAAAAGTTGGTTTGTGTTTATTTTTTCAATACACTTGTTTGTTCAATTCTGGAGTTCTGCCGGCTGATTCGTTTCCAAACGGTATCGTATTGCTTAAACACATGCATACGTATGAATTTGAGCAGGTCTTTGAATATGAGTATGTGAAATATATGGATACCCATTGCTTTCTTTGGCATGCATGTTATACATGTGTGTGATTCGACCCCTTGGCCAAGAAGGGGTCAGTGCTTATACACCTGGTGGTTGCTGGATTCAGTAGCTATGAAAGAGAAACAGAGAGAATGCATGACCCTGTATTGCATTCTGGCACCTCTGAGAGCACAGGGGTTAGATAAATTGATGACATAAAGCCCAGGCGTGTATCATTCTATATGAGTATTCTCTGCTCTGCATTTTAGTTAGCAAGGTGTTACTCTGTGCTGCTGCTGCTGCTGTGGACCACCCTGCTGTTTTCTAGCTCTGCACAGAAGGAGTGTTACCCACAAACGTGAGACAGGAAACTTCTATTGAAGTTACAAATAATAATAATAGCACATGGTGCCAAAGACGCAAACTATTGTGCTATGTGTGTGCATGTGTTTAAACGGGTGTGACCTTGTGGTGTGGTGTTGATATAAATATGCATGTGCTCATTGTGTTGTGTGGAGTTGATACAGTATACAGAATCCTATAAGTATATGGCATGTTGTAACAAAGTGTTTACAACTACTGTGTCTTTTGACTTGTGTGGTGTGTATGTGGTGGTGTTGGTGAATGTTCCCTGTGTTGTGACATTGTTTTGCTGTCATAGTTCATAGGTGGCAATGGTGAGTTTGTGTTACTTTTGTGATGTGAGTGTCTGTAGTGTTTTTCTGTGTGTGTATTGTATTTGCTGCGTGCATGTGGTTTATGTGATAACAAACAAGAAGGTCACCTCACTCAGCCTGAGGCTGAGTCCCCGGTGGCTGCTGCTGGTGCGCGAACTGCGGCGGCGTGCTGCCACACCAGAGCACAGCCCTCTAGGGGCAGGCCCAGTCGCCGTGTGTGCGGGGTGCATGAAGCTTGATGATGCAAACCGATGTGAAGGGAAGAAAAGGATTTTGAGTTTCCTTGCAGTGACGCGATCATGTGGTGTGCGGGCAGCCAATGGCAGGCAGATAGTGTGGACCAATAGGAGTGCAGGTAGTGTAGACCTATGGTAGTGAAGAGCTGTGCCTTGACGTCATGGCCGCCCCCCCCCCCCGACACCCATATCCCATCGCTCCACATAGACACAGCAGATCGCGGCGTTTTACCCGTGCACGCGCCGCCGTGGCCACTGGGGCTGTAGCCTTAGCGTGTTGTATTAAGGGAAGGTGTTCTCATGGGATAGAGCGTAAACAGAGAGCCTAAAGTAAACGATAATCCCAGGTATAGAGCAGTTCAGCCCAATGTATTGTAGCCTGATTGGTTTTTAGGCTATAGGTCTGCTCGCCTCCTGGCAGTAAAGCCTAGTAAGGGTATTTAGGGTAATAAATGCCAGGAGTAATATGGTTTTCCCCACACATGCAGCTCAGTGAGTCAGAGAAGGTGGGCAATCAGGCCTGCTGTCCAATCAGGGACAGGGGGCTGGTTCTCACGGAATGATTTAAGGAGTGGCGCTTCCTGTATTTAGCCAGTCGCCTCTACCATGATAGAGGCTGGTTTACCCAAACTAAGCTGTCAGGGGCTCTGGCAGTTTGAGGCCTCCCTTAGGGAGCGGTGGGAAACGTGTACCTCATTATCCAGTAGGGGATAAGGGAAGAGCAAGGACCCCTCTCGGTGCCCTTTGGCTGGGAGTGGATCCAGGATATCTGAGGGTGGACACCCTAACTGCTATCAACTGCTGTGTTGAATACAGAAAGACCAATAAAGAATCCTTGGTTTATTATACCTCCTGTCTGAGAGTGACGTTATTGGGAGGAGGGGGAAAGAGATTTCTGCAGAGACTTCTCCCCATACACATGGGGGCTGTACGAGATGGGGACGCTGAACCTGTGGTACTATTCGGGCAAGACCCCCAGAAGCCTGTCCTGTCATCCCCTAACCCCGTTGTGGAGACTCAGGGCCCCCTGTTACCAGCAGTTTGCAACCACTATGCCATGTAACCAGAGAGAGGCCCTATGTGAGATTGGATGGGGGAAACAGGGTACAGTAGTTAATGAAATAGTGATGGGTAGTAAAATATAACTTCACTGATATCAATCGAACACTAACAAAGGTGGGGTTCTCACAATGATTGAGCTGAGATCACCACTTCTGTCATTGTCTATGGTGACTCTTGTGTAGGAACATTGCAAAATGCAATGTTCAGTAAACGAATGCAACAACTTTCACTCTGGGAGGGGAGCGCGGGGGGGGGGGGGGTGCGGGGGCGGAGAGATTCACAAGATAATTATAATAGTGGTGATTCCAATAAAGACATACGACATGATATTTTTGATAGGCATCATATGTCCTTGAGTTTACTCATATTATGTGTGTAGTTCCCACGTGTGTTAGTTTGCATGATATTATTAAAATCATATTTTAATACCAATCACTATTTATTTCATTAACAACATTGGATTAATAATGCTCTATACTAAGGATTTTTTTGGTTTAGTTTCTCTGATTGTTTGTTCCCTATTTAGGTTATTGAATATGTACAGTATGTTGGGCTGTGTGGTGTTTGTCTATTTGTGCTGCTGCTGTGGCGAGCGTATAGTGAATTTCGTTTGCAGCCTGGTATGTGTGTACTGAAATGTGTGATGCCAGATTGTTGTGTTGAATTATTTGTCTTGCGGTTGTATTTGTGCTGTCTGCAGTGTGTAACGCATAGTGGTACTATGCCAGTGCTTGCATTGGTGTATGTGACTTATTTGTAGTTGAATGTGTATGGTTCTTTTGGCGGTTATGTATCAAAATAGAAAAAATATGTTTGGCCGCATTGCCATGTTGTTTGAGCACAGCTGGTGTATGCAAGAACAATTTTCTAATCTGTAGCAAACTGTTACTCGCTCACATCAGATGATATGAGGATTTTGGGGAATAGAATGGTGCAGACGAGATTGGCTACATCTCATATAAAATGTGACCCTGTAACTCCTCTAATGACACTCCCCAGGTGCAGCTAGGGCAGATAGGGTAGATTGGAGCAACATTATTTGATACTGTAAGATAGGTGTAGGTTTAAACCGTATGGGGCCGGTTGGCCTGGGGGAGATTTTCTAATACTGGATGGTAGCTGCTGGGAGAGGAGAACGAGATCTGCACTCACATGTCAGGTACAGTTGCCTCGAATCAGATTCCAGCCATGGGAGGTACTTCTGAGCACCCCTTGGTGGCTCTGTTCTCCTCTCTGCTCCAGAGTCCCGCCCCAGGTCAGTAAGTGTGTGTATGTGTATGTTGGTCAGGATATTCTGTAAGTACTAATTATGTGTGTGTCTCTGTTTATGTATGGTGGTGGTGTATGGGGAGGTTGCTGTATCTGGGGATATGTATGTACATGATCTGATGTTTGCATTGTATGTTACATGTATTTGTATTATCATTTATAAAGATTTTACAGGAAGTAATACATTGGAGAGTTGCTCTCGTTTCCAAGTATGTCCTGGGCACATTACATTGAGTGATAGGGTATATATACATTATATACAAGACATGCATGCACAGTTAGAGATATATTATATTATAAGTGTATGTATCAGTTACAGACCAGATTAAATGTAAAGAACAGCTTTAGTTTTGAAAGAACTTAGTGGTGGCTGGTGAGAGGAAGTCTCGGTTAGATTGTTCAGTGTTGGGTGCATGGTAAGAGAAGGAGGAGCGGCCGGATACTTTGTTGAACCTTGGGACCATGAACATTTTTTGGAGTCAGATCTCAAGATGATAGGTCCTGCATGTGGTAGGGGTGAGGAGCTTGTCAGATAGGCAGGTAGCTTGTCCAGAAGTATTTGAAAGCAAGACAGGAAAGATAACCTCCGCCTAGGACACAAGTGATGACATCTAGTTCCTTGAGCATTCGACAGTGATTGTCTGTTGTAGTGCATTGAAGGACCAAAGTGGCATATTGATGTAAGGGTATCAAGTTTACCAAGGTGGATTTGGGGTGCTGACCATATACATGTCCCATAGTCTATAATTGAAAGATGCGCGTTCAGACCAGCAGATTAGGGGGATTTGTTCCTATATAGTAACACCTAGTTCGCATAGGTTTTGGATATAGGGTATCAATGTGCAACACAAATGTTAAATGGGAGTCAAACATATGCTCAAAATATTTGAAACTAGTAACAGGGGCTAGGTAGTATTAGAGTTTGTCTAGTTCTGGAGCCATTTCAATTGGAAGCTTTAGAAATGTAACCTTGGTCCCAAATACCATTGTTACAGTCTGTCAGTATTTTAAAACAGTTGTTGTTTGTAAATCCAATTTCAAGTTTCAAAAAGTCAGATTGAAGTATGTGTCAAGGTCAGAGAGGTTAGGGCTGTGTTGCATATAAGATGTGTCATCTGCATACATGTGTATGAATCTCCTTACAAGCTGTAGAAGATCATTGATGAACGCTGAGAAGAGTAGAGGGCCCCAGAACAGAGCCTTGCGGTATACACCGCAGGTGATATCCACAGGGTTGGAGTTAGGCCCGAGATAGACACAATCTTACTTCTTCTATAGATAGAAATGAAAACCAGTTTAAAGTAGCTTCCTATTCCAGAGCACTGGAGTTTGTTTGGTGTGGTATTGCATATATTTAATGCATGTGTGTATAGTCCATGTATACGTGTATGTATTGTGCAGCATCAGTGTGTATATAATTATATCGATGTGGGTATGGTTTAGGGTGTATGTATCTGATGTAGTATGGTGTGTGTTTGTGTGTGTGTTCAAGTACTGTATATAATGTGCATGTATCTGATGTGTGTATAAAGTGCATATGCAGGTGCATGAAGGGGTTAACCCCGTGACTGGCGCTCCAGAAATTTATAAAATAGACAATCAGTATTGTAAAGTCCATAATCACAATCCAGATAGGCTATTAATAATTCCTCCGAGTCATATCATAAAAATGTGGATATAAACACAGGTGGGGGGTTGGATATAGCGGAGGAAGGAGAAGAAAACAACTGATCGGAGCCCCAAACAAGGTGAAGTGAGAGACCGAGAGGGGTGTTAAACCTGCCAACCGCAACCCCCACTAATCCTGCTGCCACCACAGGCTCGGAACAACAGCAAATGGATACTTATTGCTCAGTCGCTGAGTAGGGAAAACAGCCAGGAGTTTGTGTGGAAGGCGTGCTCCAGCCAAAATTGTAAGACGTGAGGGAGGAAGGCGACGCAGCTCAGTAACATAATCAAAAAAGCAATCAATGGAAAACATCTTTATAAGCTAAATGGATAGACACATGTCTATGGCACCTCTGAAATGTTCGTACCCGACGGGGTACTTGTTTAAAGTACCCCGGCGAGACGAAAGCGTTGAGAGGTGCCATAGACGTGTCTATCCATTTAGCTTAATAAAGATTGTTTTTCATGATTGCATTTTTGATTGCTGTTACCGGTGAGCTGCGTTCCTTCCTCTCCTCACGATAAAGTGTTGTAGTACCTGGTATATGGATGCATTGTACATGAATCCGGAATGTGTGCATGTATGTGATGTTGTGTGTGTGTGGTGCATGGTTGCATGTATTGGTGTATAATTCGATAGATATGTAGGTATGTTTAGGGGGTGGTGTGTGTGTGTGTGTGTTGTGTGTGTGTGTGTGGTGTGTGGTGTGTGTGTGTGTGGTGTTGTGTGTGGTGTGTGTGGGTGTGTGTGTGTGTGGTGTGTGTGGTGTGGTGTGTGTGGTGTGGTGGTACATGAATCTGGAATGTGTGTGTGCATGTTTGTGTTTGCATGGGCAGTATCGGTTATGTTTGTGATGCATGCTGCATTAAACTGATCTGATGTATGTGTTTGCTTGGTGAATGCACTCTGTGGTGTATGGTGCATTAGGTGGTGTTTGCTTGTACATATATATCTTGTAGGTATGTGTGATCTTGTGATGGTGTATTAGGTGGTGTGTGCATGCTGCATTGTATTGGTGTGTGGTATGGTGCATTAAACGGAGTGTTTGTGTGCTGCATGTACTGTATCTGGTGTTAGTATGTGGTGTTAGGTGCATGTATGTTTTTGTGCACATTATCTGTTAAGGTTGTGAAGTTGGCAGGGTGGTATGCTACATGGGGGTGGGCTATGCTTATCCCAAGCCAAAAAGGAGGCTACCACTGACTTTTTTATTTGCAAGTTTAGACTCATTCTTAATTCTTACATAGTTACATAGTTACTAGTAGTCTACATAGTTACATAGGTAGATGGGTTGAAAAAAGACATAGGTCCATCAGTTCAACCTATGCTAAATTAGACTACCAGTACTTTCTCTATACTATACTTATTATTGTTACAGAGAAAGGCAAAAAAAAAAAACCCCATTAAGGGGAAAAATAATTCCTTCTGACTCCAAGAATTGGCAATCGGAGAATCCCTGGATCAACACCTTCCCATGGTATACTATTGGTATATCCCTGTATACCTTTCCCATCTAAAAAGATATCCAACTTTTTTTTTGAACAAAATCTATTGTATCTGCCATCACAGTCTCCATGGGTAATGAATTCACATTTTAATGCCTTACTGTAAAGAACCCTTTCCTTTGTTGAGTGGTGAAATTTACTTTCCCCAACCTTAAGGGATGGCCCGAGTCCTAGTACTGGCTGTGGGTATGGATAGTTATTTTGAAAGCTCCTGTATTGTCCCGAATAATTTGTATATAGTATCATATCCCTCTTAGAAGCCTCTTTTCTAATGTAAATAAATTAATTTAGCTAGCCTCTCCTATAAGTTAGTTGTCCATCCCCCTTTATTAATTTGGTGGCTATTACTCTGCACTCTCTCTAGTTCATGATGTATTTCTCAGGATTGGTGCCAAAATGTACTCCATATCAAGTGTGGTTCTTATAATGCTTTGTAAAGGGGGCATTAATTATGTTTACTTCCCTTCAATCCATTGCCCATATGATGCAAGATAAGATCTTGTGCCTTTGCAGCTACTGCATGACATTGGGCACTAATGCTAAGCCTTGCAGTCTCACAAGCACTCCTAAATCACTTCTCCATCAAGGATTCCCCCAATATATCTCATTTAATTTGTAAGTCGCCTTTTTATTCTTGCATCCCAAATGCATAACCTTACATTTATCTGTATTAAACCTCATTTGCCATTTACCTGCCCAGGTTCCAGTCTCCAAGGCCTCTGAAGAGAAATTACATTTCTTGCTTGATTCTATTACCTTACAAATTAGTATCATCAGCAAAGATGGAGACTTTGCTCTCGATCCCAACCTCAAGGTCATTAATAAAAAAGTTAAAAGCAGGGGTCCAGTACGATCCCTGAGGTACTCCACTCACGACTTTAGCCCAACCTGCATTTCTATAGCTCCTTCCTTTTTTTATAATGTAAATAAAAATACAGCTAACCCCGTATAGCGCGATTTGCTATAACGCGGTTTGAGGTGGAACCCCGAATTAAAAAAAATTATTTTTTTTTGCACACACACTGCACACATCACTTCACAGCAACGACACACATCACAGCACACTGCAACACACTCACAGAGAAACTGAACAACTACATCCACATTGACAACTCACACCACAGCCACACTGGCACACACTCACAGCACACTGCCACCACACACACAACACACACACACACAACACACACACACACACACACACACACACACACACACACACCACAACACACACACACACACACACACACCACAACACACACACACAACACACTACAACACCTACAGCACACAACACGAAACACGCACAGCACACGCTACACTCATAGAACACACTCACACACACGCAACATTCACATCACACTGCAATACACACAGCACACTGCACACCTTCACAGATCACACCGACACACAGTCTCACACAGTAAAATCACCACAACACAGAGGACAACGACTTTTCTCGTAAGGGAGCTGCTCTGCAAGGAGAGCAGAAGCAGGAGCAGAGACGAGGAGAAGAGCTGCCAAAAAGAGCGCCGATGCGGTTAAGTGCTGTGTGGCTGTTGCCACTGCCGTCCCAACGGTCTGGGAATGCTGGGGGGAGCACGTTCTCAAGCTTTCCCATCCGGCAAACACGGTACCACCACAAAAATAAATAAATAAAAAAGATGGAAAAAAATGCGGCGCCCATTTTTTTCTCGCGCCCGTGATACGCGGGGGTGGTGATCGCGTGCCCCGAAGACCCGGCATTATGGGGTTAAGATTGTAGTATGTTTGAAATGGTTTTTAAAGAGCTGTCATACATAGGAAGATTGTACTGTCTATCTATTGAAGTGTTTTTACCCTTAGGCTAAGGCCCCCGTATTCAGTGACAACGCGGCCCCGCGAGATTGCGGCACGTTGCAGCGATTCCCTGGTTATGCAATCACTCAGGAAAGAGCACGGGGGGGGGACGTGGCGGGAGAGGAGGACGGGGGGCACGGCTATGACGTCACACCGGAGGTTTGCCATCATTGGGCTGAACAGCCGGGGGCATGACCGTATCGTCGTCGCGAGTCCTGACTCTCATTCTAGGAGAGCAGGAGCAGCTCTGCCCCAAGGCCGCGCCCCCTCGCAGCAGCGGGCCGCGCCATGAGGGAGGCTCTCGTCGTGTTGCAGGGGGCGGGGTCCGCCAAAGCGGAGAACACTGTAGTAGGCAGCGGGGGGGGTAGTGCGTCAAGGCCTAAGGCGATCCAAAGGGCAGTACTTACGCACAAGCTGAGTAGCTGTGACACGAAAACAAAAAACTAGGACGCAATGTATATGTCATAGTGCCATGGTGTGCTAGTGGCGTGACATGCGCTACGGGAGACCAGGCATAGAAGATACAAAGCAAGTTTGTATTTCCCGTGCGACAGCCGGGTCACGTGAGCGGGTCGCCCAATGAGAGTGAACCAGCCTCCGTGGACGTTCTACGGCCATGCCCCCTTCACGCCTCCCTGTTTGCCTATGCCTGCAGGGACAGGAAACATTCCTGCTGCAAGGCAAGGCGCGCGCTGCGCGAGGAGCGCGGAGGAGGTAAGTAGACGCGTTCTTAGGACGCACGCCTACGGGTGGGCACATTTTCCTTCAGTTTGGTTTGGTCATAACAAAGGTTGTGTTTTGTTGTTACCAAATCGATGATTTATTTTAGATGGGAAACCATTATGGGAAAAAAAAAAAAAAAACGTTGTTAGTCCACTAGAATTACGTGAAAATTCAGTCGTTGACTGAGACACTGAGGTTGAGCACCTGGTGCTAAGCTAGGGATCATCTTTAAACCTGACCGGTGGTGGACCTGGAGGACTGGGTTGACACTCCTGCTTTAGAGGATAGGCATGAGGGGGGGGAACACGGTCTCTGCATTTCATATCAGCTAACAGCTGGTAGAGTTAACGACTAGCTCTTTACGGGTAGAGAGAAAACAATCCAATGTCCGTTATTATCGCGAAAGTGCAGTGAGGTTAGCGGGAATTAGATTAGGTAATGTATGTTAAGTCCCTTGACTGAGATTTGTGGATCTAACCAGGTCTGTGCACAGGAAGCTGGAAGGCAGAAATGCCATGGACTTTGCAGCTTGGTCTATATTTTGATTAAGGGGGAGATATCAATCGGAATAGTGGCCATCTTGCCTAACTTGAGAAAGTAAGCACTCATAGCGTCAAGTACTGAAATTAGATTGTAAGTTCACGGGGCAGGCATGTTCTGTACTGTAATGTTTCCTACATGCACTGGCAGCATAGTGATATTTTGTATATGATTACAGTCATTACAAAATACGATGTGGATGTGAGAGATGTGTGCCAGGGACATAAGGAGACCGATTAGGGTGAATATATATTGGACTTTATATGCGCATTTCCTTGTAACAAGGCAAAACTAAAAAACAAACAAAAAAAGGCCAACCACACTTGGAGAAAAACTAACCATACTCAAGCCTCTTCTAACTGGGTGGGTAGCTAAGCTGGTTTACCACCCTCGTATATAATAAACTCCACCCAAAAAATATATGTTTTGCTTGTTTAAAGGAATCAGGCGAATAAAGGCCAATACTTAATTATCACCCAATCGGTGTCTCCATAAATGTACCTCTGGCACACAGCTCTCACACCACATCTGTTATGTGTATGAGCTTGTGAATCTATATAAAATAGTACACTAGCGCCAGTGCTGTAGGGACAACAGTAGGTACCATAATGCATGCCGATGTGAAAACTACAATCTAATATATAGATGTTTATCGATGGTTATAGAAACATCACGGTTGACGAGGACGTCTTCCTGCAACTTGTGATGGGAGTTAATCTCTTATCCGTATTCTATAACTGTATTCACCATACGGAGTTGTTAAAAAGCGCCCCAAATTTTATTTATCCAGTGCAGAATTTCTGGGGACTTCATACAAATGATCCATCAATCTGACTAACCCTTGTATTGTCCCCAAAATGATTTAATCTTAAGAACAGATATTCCTTAAGAAGAGAGGGATGCCAAGGGTGCAACTGCGCACCCTCCTATGCCAACTTAGGTGTGGTGGGTGGGAGAGAGAAATTGTCTCACTGAGGATATACCTTGTACACAAACAGTGTGTTATCTGTTGTGTTGAGGTACATCAACGCATGTGCTTATCCTTGGCGGGTACGCTGGAGGGTTCGTGCATTTGTCGATGTCTCCCACAGAAGGAATTCAAATCAAGCTGACTTTTCAGCTCCAGTCATTACAAATTGAAGTTTTGACTCGTCATTAGTGTTGACAGGAGGGTGGTCTTAAATACAGATACTCCGTTTAAACAAACAGCCACAAACATCAATATACACGTACGAGTTTTTCCATCCTGGTATCAGGTTATGGGGTCCCACGAGTGAGTCCTCAGACAAGACCGCAATGTTCGTCCATCTGACTTTCTTAAGGTCAGGGGAATGAAACAGAGATTCGCTCAAGAGGGGTTATGTAAGACATCGTAGAGACAGGTTTTCGCGTAAGCATGAAGACATCACGAACCACATCTCTACAGACCAAAACGCACAACATCCAATCGAAAATCATAGGTTTGTGGGAACACCATAATAAACAGTGGCCAAAACTAGTTAATGTCCTTCACAAATTGGGAATATACTTAGTGGACAGACCGCGACCCCGACTAAAAAAGGTTTGGTAAACCACAGGTACCATGACGAGCCAGTCGGTTCACCAAATTGAAGGTCAGCTTAGTCAATAGCCATTAGTGTCCAATGTTGCGTACCAACAGTCTTATCAATTACCGCGAGAGGGTTTCAAGGTGCGAACCAACTGCCTTAGCGTGTAACTTTACGGAGAAACACAGTACTTTTTTAATAGCTCAAAAACCCAGAGTACAATACTCCACACTCACTGTAATTGCTAAAGGGGTTATGTACGTGTTTTATGCCTCGTGACCTACCCTAGTGTTGGGAAATGACAATAGGGGGTCAGGTTTTGTATATTGGAACAATGTTGGGAAGTGTCAAAAATGCACATTTTCTAAAAAAAGCATAATTGCGTGATAGTACACTCTTGAGGGCCTTTGCATGAAAAAGCACGTGGGCATTACGAGGTGGGACCGTGGAGAGGGCCTCTACCGAAAGGAGGAATAGAGGATTACACAAATAAGAATCAATATGATCCAAAAAGGGTTTGTGAACGACTCATCCAGTTTGCCATTTTTATAGAGTGTGTAGGACGTCATTTTGGTGTTTGGGTATGTCACCCGCGATTATTTGTCATAGCAGATGTGTGGATAAAAAAACTTTTTGTTAAAAAAATTCTATGGCAATACACAAGTGATGGATCGAGTCAAAATTTATTTGATTGTTTTATTTTTCACCAGCGATCAATCTGTCATGTATATTAAAGGCAGACACGAAACGCATTCATAGATGTTTTACTACACCTAACCCCGGAGGCATGTGAAGTGTTTCCGTTTGCCCTCTCTAAAGCTCACCTACTGAGTATGTGCTTATGGAATAACATTGTATACAGTCTCCTTTTGAAGATTGGATCAAGATTCAATAACTCCTATTGGAATTAGAGCAGATATCAGCCTTGTGGACATATGTGGATAAGCATACTTCACAGACATTTATTCTCCATGGACACGATCACTATTTGTTTGAACAAAAACCTCTTTAAATAAGTGAAGTGGGGTCTGCACACGTTGGTAGACAGATTTTAAGGTTAAATGTGGTGAAAGTGTGGGGTTTGTATATCCCATCAGCATCACTTGTCTGTTTATGGGATATGAGGGGGATCTATTGCGATGTGCGGTTTGGATTGATGGTATAATAGCGACATGCAGTTTTATCGTGTGTCTGGTGGGCGGGCCTCCAGACTTGGCACTAATTGTGCGCAGGGCATCATGAGGGAGATTTCTGGCATTAGTTGGTGAGGTGAAGTGAGAGTGTTCACGATTGCGAGAAGTATTGCGCATGCGCAGTCTATGCTCGGCGCCATACAGGCAGCAGAGGCAAAAGAAATGTGCCTCTCTATTCCAACATTACGCTTAGTATTGGGCTGTGCATTAGAGGTCATGCATCACACGAAGGTATATGTGCTAAACAGTCTCTACTGCCCCCTGTGTCAACGGACGGTATTGGCGCATGCGCATCACGCATAATGGCTCCATCTAGGAATAATGGCAAAATATAGGATTCCACCTTGACAGCGGAAGTACGGACCTATCACAGTTAGGGATTCATAAGCCGTTTACTCATCTCTGGCGCGAAATCTACCCTTTTTAAGCAGGTTTTGTCCTAGCCTCTCACCACTCCAAGTTGTAAGTCCTCTAGACAACGCGTAGGAGGAGGGGGGTGATAGGCAGGACCCCGTGGATATGAAGTCACGTAATATGCTACCTAACATTGCTGTGATTATCCTTTTGACTTTGAAAAACTTTCTTATCTCATGTTGACAAGACAGGCGTTTTAACTTTGCACTCGGCCTGAGTGCAAATAATATATTTTTATGCAAATGGACGTGACATTGTTGTATTGAGTGATCATCAGAGCACAAGAACCCATTTTCCACAGATACAATTTGCTGTGGATTGGTCATAATCTGCCTTAGAAGCGGGAACTTAGTATGTTGATGGAGGATATGAATTTCTACCATCCAGGCCCTGCTTGAGATTTTCACTACAGGTATATGAAGTGGCATTAATTTGGGCATTTGGAATAGCCAGCAAGGACTTTTTGCCTATCAAAAGTGATTTAAGAATCTGTCATACAGGACCATTGGGGTTATATAATCAATTTACCCCATTTCATGCAACGTTGTTTCATTGTGGTCAGTATGCCGTGTCAGGGGTCCAGCCTATTTTTAAATTTTTGTACTTAAGTTACCCTATTTTCTTGTGCTCAATCCAATAAATTGTATTTCATATGGAAACTGAGTGCTCTTAGGCGGGTTCTTTTTATCTTGAGCATAGTATTCCTGACCCGGAGCACACGCCTGCTATGGAAATATTCCATCATATACTGGCTTATTGGGATGACACTTTATTGCTGCAGTGGATGCGAGGTACTTCTTCTTCTTCGAATATACTATATAGCCACAGAACCCCCCCACACCCGGGCGCAGATCAGACCCCAGGACGTACTAAGGGTCTGGACACACTGTCAGTGAGTTGAATACCGTGGCAACCAGGTAGGCATGATCTTTCCGCATGGTGTGGGGGAGTACGCGGGACCAGCGTTTCCGTGCGGTTCTTGCCTTCATCAGTCCAATGGTGCAACGCCTCCATACTCTGTAAGCCCCAGGGTATGGTGGGGGAACCTTACAGAGAAGTTCCACTCAGGGACGAGAGGATTCCAGTCTCAGTCTTTGGTAATTAAAAGTTAGCAGCAGCTCTCGTATTGTCCAGCAAGCTCAAGCCACGCAATACCTAGTAACACGCATGGTCTAGGTACAGTGTCTTCTCTCCCCCGCTCAGACGCGCACCCCTGGATGGTCATGTGGTTGTTCACTGTATCCCTGCCACCACCCCAAGCCGGGGGGGCGTGAGTGGGGGGCTAGCTCTTCCCTCACCCTAGGCAGGGTGATGAGAGGCTGGTCCAACCGTAGTATCAGCTCTACCAGGGCTGCCTGATCTCCTCCAACTGATACTCAAAGGAACTCTCTCTCTCTGAACTTCTCAGGGAACACACACAGACGCCAAAGGAAATCACATAATAGGACTGTGCAATGCCCTTTTGACTTTGGCAGCCCCTCGCCCTATGCTCTTGCCTTAGACACAGAGTCAGGTGGCCTACCGTCCACCATCAGGGCAGGGCTTTGAATGGGGGAACACCATGATAACTACTGACAGTGCTCTGCCTTAGCAGGACTTACACCAAGTAGGAGAGGAAGAATATTAGCCCCTATTGTCTACCAGGCGTTCTATAATATAATATCAATGGAAATATTATCCTATGCTAATTTGCTGTCTTAGACAGGTCTGACAACCCCGCCTGTCACAATTTGACCAGCACAGCACTCAGTGCATCAATGGATTCGGGGAATGAATGCAAAGAGCACCACAGTCCACACTTGCTTCAAAACCATTGTACATCTAACTAAGAAGATTGCAAATGGCACGAATATTTCCAACCAGTTGCTTATGCTTTGCGGAGAGGAGGGTTTTGGTCACTTTTTTTACCACCATAACTGTACCTTAAGTACAGACAGTTCGTTTTACAACGTCGGTTTGCAACGAATGGTTACCAAACGCTATGCAAGAAGACCTATATTCATATTTTTGAAACGCCAAAGCCTGATCCCAAGCTCTTACGAGTTTGGCAACGTTGTTTACTGCGTATGTGTGGTGCTGTGGTATATATATATATATATTATATATATAATATTATATACACAAATACGCATAAAAACGTTCAAGCGTATAAGAGCGTATTCATATATTATGTATATAAATAATAATTAGTTATGTGATATTATTATATAATACAGTGTATACACATATTTATAATTTTGCGTGTGCGAAATCTATAGCCTGCATAAATATTTGGTGTTGTGGTGTTGTAAAAATGCCTTCAGGAGGAACCTTTTCATTTAAACAGTGTCCTATGAGAAACATGGTTTGCTACAACGGTTTCGATATCAACACGCCATTTTTGAGTAACGCAGGGGGGGGTAACTGTGGCATTGGTCGGAACCCGAGGACTGCCTGTTGGTAAAACCAATACTCATTGCTCATTTTTGCATACCGTGTAACCAACCCCACACTGATGAGACCATTAGGTTAAAAACGCTGTCTGTGGGTGGGTTTGCTGGATATGCATCTTACCCTGGCTGGCTCAAAGTTTGCCAGCTGTGGACAAGAGCAAGACTTATTAACTTATAGGGAAACATGTTAATTCAAAATGGTGGAAGAAAGGTTGTCAATGTGTGCTCATTGCATGTCATTTCCAAGAATCTGCTGCAGTGGAAGTGCGGTTGTGATGGGTGATTAATGGTGAAAGATGGGGGGGCATAACCTATCTAAGAAATGCAATGAGCATACCAGTAATATTTCCATTTGCGATATGCTATGCTGTGGTGGGACACACGACGTACGTACGTCCAACAAGAAAATCTAATATGTTCGTGGTTTTTGTGACGATTTAGTGAGGGTTTGGGCCGGGATTAACGGGGATCCCCCCAAGGCCCCCCCTAACCTCAACAGGGAGAAAGGGGTTAACTGGGCTGAGGTCCAGAACGAAATGTGATTAACCCTTGTATAACATGAAAATGATTAGTCCCCTGTGTAAATGTATGGTTGATGGGGTCAGGGGTTCTGCATAACCACCCACTTGGACTTAAGGGGTGAATGAGCTACAGTTAAGAAAATTCCACTGTATTATGTCTTTTCAGGAAAAATCTGGATTCAAAGGGTTAATTGAAGTGATGAATGTGAAAAGAAGAAGGGTTTTTAGTGCCACCGTAGGTTGGTTTAATACCTGTTTGCGCCAGCCCCTAAGTTTGGGGTGGCAGCCTCAGGGGACCCCCCAAGTACCCAGTAAAATTCAAACATAGAACTTGTCATAAAGCGGGGGGTATTGGCCGGGGGGGGGGACAATTTTTGATTAAAGTGACTTTTGCTAGGCTTACATGTACAGGGGCCAAATGTAATAACCTCTGCCGCGCCTTTGTAATGCGTACCAGGACAAAAATGGGTCTATTCAAGTTGGATATGCAAGATTCCTCACTGGAAGTGGTTGTATATCAAACAGAGAGGTCTGGGCTTAGGGTGATACATAAGTGATCAGAGAGTGATTACCTAATTTGATATGCAAGCCCAGGAAGCAGCCAACAGGGTAACTGCCCCCTAGTGGTTATGCGAGAATCTACAGCCTACTTCAAAAAGGTTTTTACTGATGGGGGTAGGGGTGGAGCTACCAGAGATGAAGGAATCAAAGGAGTAAACCTTATTAAATATAAGAAGAATATAGATGACCTGGCTGAAAAAGATAGAAATTACATATTTTGATTCGTGGGATTGCATATCGTTGGGAATTCTAAAAACCCAACCATGATAGTTGGATATGTAACTGCTGATACAATGTCAGGATAGTAATATCTCTATTAATTTTCATATTACACTGTAATGTTTGGTCTCTCTCGAGCGTTGAATATATCACCTGACTGTAGTCTTACGGTGAACTCAAGTTATGAGGTTGATTTGCAGTAAATATGAAATTTTGGTTGATGTTCTGAGGAACCCCTGTTGTGATGAGCAGGAAAGCTAGAATTTAAAAGCCTGGTCATTCAAAGCTAAGTTGCGGCTAATTGCTGATGCTTGGCCCAACGGACAAACCAGGAATACCCAGAGTAAGTGTAAACTGTTCACACTGGACCCTGGAAGTCCAAACGAGCTTCAAAAGACTTCAAAGGGGATTTATAGACGGCACGGCGCCGTAAAGCTGGGGTAAAAGGGGTTTAAATGATATATAAGTCAGAGCACCTGTTACCATGTTCTTCATGCAAATGTATCTTCATGCAAATGTTCTTCATATCTATGTTCGGCATGTTCATCAGGCCTTTGTCTTAGCAAGGTCTTGGGGCTTCGATTGCAGCGGTATCTGCTGTATAACTTGCCTGTATTGGTGATGTCAATGAAATATTGGAGAAGTGGCCCAGTCGTATCTGAGGGCCTTCCTGCCAATCTTTAAGTAAGTGTCTATATTTGCCTGTTATTTTGTAATATCGTGTGTTCACCTTTATCAAGAAATTAAATTACATTTTATCATATCTAAGTCTCTCTCCCAGTAGACCCAGGTATATATATTTATATATAGTGTTTGGGATAAATACAGCCGTCACAAGCTTAGTGACAAGCTTGTATTAATGGTTGGCAGCTGGCGGTGACGAAACTGGACTGGATGCAGTATTCTGCGGGTCGGTGGGAGGGGTACTGTGATCCAGTGGGAATTGATGGTAATTGCAAGTTCTGGACTAAAGATATTGAACACACAGTGTACACATATAACACAAGATATGGAACCTCCTCACTGTTCCCTTACTTGTGAGAAGCAGTGCCTCCAGAACCAAAGTGCCGGCCATCCGTCTGATGAGCCGGGCCATTGAGACGGAGGATGCATCAAGTTGGCGCGGGGCCAGCAGCCAGCAGGGCTGAGAGGAGACAGCATCGGGTGAGCCATGAAACCCGGCAGGCCAGAGCAAAGATCACAGCTGCAGGCTGCTGAACCAACCCACACCGCCTGGAGAGCAGGGAAGGGACCCAGCTCCGGGATGGTGCACGAGAGACTTGTGGAGGGACGCGGGGTCTTGGAGACCCATGGAAGTCGGCACCAGAGAGGTATTGGCTGTTGCGGCGGCCAGTCCATTTACCCAGAATGATAGCCGATGTTTGCCCGCAGGGAGAAGGATGTCCCGGCAGAGCGGCTGAGCAGCTGAGCTGGCAATGATCAGACCCGCTTAGCCCCTCCCAGAGCCCGGCGCTCCAGCAATCCGCTTGGGACTCCGTTGCCCTCTGGGGTAGTCCAACGGTCAGGGCGGAAGAAGAAAGAAGCTCTGGATGAGCCAGGCGCCTCAGGCAACTACGCTCGGGACTCGTTGCCCTTGCTCTGGGTAGTCCACCGGTGGCGGGACAGCACCGGCAGTGCTCGGCACTACCAACAAATGGGCCACAATAATGCCCAGGGCCCTGACCGTGCAGCGCGTCAGGCGAAGAAGCCCCTCAGGGCAACGCTCACGAGCTGCGGAAAAGATGACCCAGTTATCGGCATCCGCTGATGGCCTCCGCCAAGCCGGGGTTTGAAACCTCATCGGGGGACGTCTCCTGAGAACCTGGACGGGCTGCATCAGCACAGGGCGGAGAGCAGCAAGCCATCCACAGGCATCCCGGAGGAGAACAGCGGCTGGCGGCAGAGAAAGAAGCATCCAATCCGGCTCCTGCCGGCGGCAGTTGTATTTGGGGGAGGGGCAGGGTTTGCGGCGAGGGGGTTAGTGTTAATCAATGTTACCAAGTTTGCCAGGAGCTGTGTTCCTCCACAAAGAGAACTGGGACCCTTTGGTCCTGAGTTTTTACCTGTACCCAACCCGGCGCGCGGTTGCGGCAGGGAAAGGGTGCCCAGCCAAGAGGGGGCCGGAGGAGGGCACGTCCATCCCCCTGCAAATGAGTAAACAACGAAGGCAGCGGTCTCTGCGGGACCCGCAAGGGTAGTAAGCCAGACCAAGTCTCAGACTGACTCTGACTTATGGTTCCATATGACTGTTACCTGGTGTTTCACTATAGGGGGTGACCGGGGCGGTGCGCAGGACAGAAGGGGTGGTACAAGGGAAGGAAGGGGAAGAAAGGGCAGCTGGTAGGGCAGCTGGACTTCCCCATTACCCTGGCGGAAGCAGCAAGGGGGACTCTCAGTAAGAGCCCCACTGTTGATAGATTGCTCTGGGTGGAGGTATCCACGGGTTGGTGCAAAAGTTAGACCACCACAGTGATTACATGCCAGCCAGGAGTAAGGTGGGTGGGCGGCAATCGGCCCAGCAAACATGAGATCCTCCCGGTAATGGGGAGACAGTGCAGGGACGATGGCCTCACTCAGGGTCCCTAGATCCAGGTTAGGATTAGCTAGGGAGAGCGGGTGTGAGGGAGGCTGCGAGGGGAGGTAGCCAGCATCAGTTTCTCAGTGGGAGAAGAAGAAGGGCTAGGGGTAGCCGGGGAGGTACAGCACAGGTATGGCAAGCTAGAATACCCCATTACACTGGGCAGAGCTACGGGGGGTTCTCCGTAACAACCCCCTGTTTGCAGTTCATACCTAGGGCTGGGGGGTGGTATCAGGGAAGTGGCCAGTTTGTGCAACCAGAGATACCTGCCAGCCAAGAGCTAAGGCGGGTGCATTGGAGAGGTGCCCCTGAGCTCATCCTGGTAAGGGGGAGACCGTGGTCAGGGTAAGGATGGCCTCACTAAGGGTCCCTAGGGACCCAAGGTTAGGGGTAGTAGGGAAGAAGCGGTGCGTGAGGGGAGGCTGCAGTTAGGTAGCCAGCAGAGGTCTCAGGGAGAAGAAGGGCTAGTGGTAGCCGGGGAGGTACAGCAGCCAGGTATTGCAAGCTAGATTCCCCATTACCCTGGAGAGCCTAAAGGGGGTTTCTCAGATCAGCAAACACCCTGTTGCAGCATAGATATGGGTGGGGGTATCAGGGGCAGAGTGGCGATTGGCACCCAAGGGATAACTGCCGCCAAGCACTAAGGCGGTTGCATCTGGAGGAGGTGCCCCTGAGCTCATCCCTGGTAAGGGGGAGACAAGGTAGGAGGTAAGGTGCACCTCACGGTAGTTCCAGGGTCTGGTTAGGATTTGCCAGGGAGGGAGGGGAGAGGAGTGCAGGTGGGCTGCAGGAGGTAAGCAGCAGGAGTCATCAGCAGGGCTGAAGGTGCGGGGGCCTAGGGGAGAGGGCTAGCAGAGGAACCGGGAAGCAGGGGAAGAGAGGAAGTCAGTGGGGTGTCAGGCAGCTGGCAGAAGCGAGGGATGGGCTAGGTAGGCAGAAAGTCCCTTGCTCTGACGGGCCGGAGTGACCCCCGACAGATTCCCCACAGGGGGTTCCCAAAGGGAGGGCTGTGGGTTTAGATAGGCAGCCAGGGAGGAGAGTAGGCGGATAGGCGGAGCAGCTACAGGGTTGGCCACAGGAGCCATGGGCAGGTAGTGTCCCTACAGAATGGTGGACATAACCCTTCCCAGACTTGGTGGACAGGGAAGCGACGGTCTGTGTTGAAGCTGGTTCTCCTGGTGATGCAAAGATATGCCATTTCATGGGCAAAGGTGCCGCATAGTCTGCACAGGAAGCCCCTTTCACCTGGATGGTCAAAGGTACGGGTGGGGGGCAGAGGGGGAAACGGAGAATGCCCGGCTTTGCAGGACAATGTACTGGTCAATGCAGGAGGACCAATCCAGGCCAATCCCTCAGGGACGTATTGCGTGCGTCAAGAGCACAGTGGTACCCAGGCCAGGGGGAGGCGCTGGGGTAACCGGGCCCATTGAGCGGGGCCGGTGTGTGTGACGATAGGGGGTTTGGCCCGGGATAACGGGGCTTACCCCCAAGGGCCCCCCTATAACCTCGCCAGGGCGACAGGTTTAACTGGGGGAGTCAGAAATGGAATTTAACCCTGTTATAACATGAAAATGTTATTCCCTGTGTAAAAGTATCTGTTGCTGGGTCAGAGTCTGCATAACCCCACCATGGGACTTAAGGGGGAATGAGCTACCAGTTAAAGAAAATTTCCACTGTATACTGTTGTCTTTTCAGGACATCTGGAACTTCAAAGGGTAATTGAAGTTGAATGTGAAAAGCAGAAGGCCGTTTTTTAGTGCACGTGAGGTTAATACCTGTTCAGCCAGCCCCTGAGTCTTGGGGTGCAGCCTCAGGGACCCCCCAAGTACCACGTATTAAAAATCTAACTTTGTACTAAGGGGACATATATTGTGATATTAAGGACTTTTGGCGTCTACAATGTGATACATAAGTGTGATTTTAGGTGTGATAATAAGTGATCAAGGGAGTAGTGATTACCTAATTGCTATGCATAGACACAGGAAGCAGCCAACAGGTAACGGCCCTAGTGGTTATGCGAGAAGCCTACAAGCCTACTTTCAAAGGTTTTTATTGATGGGGGTAGGGGTGGAGCTACCCAGAAGGGAATCAAAAGGAGTAACCTTATTAAAATATAAGAATATATGAGATGACCTTGGCTGAAAAATGATAAGAAATTACATTTGTATTCGTGGGATTTAGCATATCTTTGGGAATCTAAAACACTGTATATGCTTAACTGACTGATAAATGTCAGATAAATATCTCTATTAATTTTCATATTACACGTACGGTGGTCCTCTCGCGGAGGGTCAGGTCTAGTTTTGTGACGGACTGTATAATATATCTCACCTGACTGTATGTCTTACTGAATTAAGTTATGGGTGATTTGCCAGTAAATAGAAATTTTGGTTTGAGTTTGAGGGAACCCCTGTGGTGAGAGCAGGGAAAGGCTAGAATTACAAGGCGGTCATCAAAGGCTTAAGTTGCCTAAAAAAATGGCTTCGCTGGGCCAACGGACAAAAGGAAACTTACCAGAGTAAGTGTAAACTTTTCACACTGGACCCTGGAAAGTACAAACAGCTTCAAAAGCTTTTCAAAGGGGGATGTTACTAGACGGACGGCGGCCGTAAGTGGGGTACAAGGTTAAAAGATATATAAGGCAGAGCCCACCTGTTACCCATGTTCTTCATGCAAATGTTCTTCATGCAAATGTTCTTCTGATCGTCATGTCTGCATGTTCATCAGGGCAGTGTCTTATGCAAGGTCTTGGGATGGGCAGGGTATTGCTGATAACTTTTGCCTCTACTTGCTGTGATGTCAACTGAATATATGGAGAAGTGGCCCAGCGGGATCCTGGAGGGCCTTCTGTTCAACTTAAGTAAGTGTCTATATTTGCACTGTTATTTTGTACGATATCTGTGGGGTCACCTTTATCACGGAATAAATTACATTTTATGCAATTAAGTTTAGTCCCCAGTTCAAAACCCAGTTAATATATATTATATTAGTTTGGTTGTAAAATTACAGCTGTCACAAGTACCTGTTGGACACGGTGTTTGTAGCTGTGTAGGGGACGGCCCCTCTATGTTCTCCTGGGTAGCATCCTGTGTTCTATGGCAACTCACTCTCTGTGTCAGGTACAGAGGTCATGTCCCCTTGTCTTGTCCAGTCAAGCTACAGTCCTTGTGTGCATCCAAGGACATCAGATTTACTCGTAAGCCCAGTTGAGGGTAAGAACATTCTTCCCTTATATCAGCCAAATGGAGCTAAAAGAAAGCTCCTCTCCTGTTTCTCACATCAGGTTTTTCTAAGAGTCCAATCAGCCAGGGTGGAGTCGGTGTATTGCCTGGTGCAATTAACCAGCACGTATGTTGGATTTAGAGCAGTGGCCGTTTCCATCAAACAGTGGATAAGTTCCATGTTAAAGTGCCACTGCTAATTGGTACCTTGCCAGGCCTCCGTGACTATATACGAGAGCTGGACCCATGGAGGTAGAGGCGAACAGGCTGGAGAGACGGTATTTGTCATGGAGGACCAGGGTTATTTACCACCTTTTTACCGGGATCATTCATGAGCAAAACAAGGTAATGACATACCATTTCATTTATTCGACATAATTTCGATTACACACAATGATAACAAAATAAAGACATAAAACACCACTACTTGGGACCGGGGTTCAAAAAAACAGACTTTCCTAGTGCAGGGAACTCTATGGCGAGAGTTTTACCGACCGGGAATTAGCCTGGAATCGCTTGGGACCGAAAATCGGCATTAAAATTTCCATACGCCACGCTACGTGCTCTTTGAGAAACTTGTACCTCCTGACGCGAGTTAGTCAAATCTCTGGAACTCAAAATCGGCATAAAATCCCCAGGCCATGTCCACTACGATCGCTTTCTGAGAACTTGGGTGGCAAAAGTCGGGATTATAATCTGGCAGCAGGCTTTCAGTCTCAAAATCGAAGCTTGCTTCCACCGGTTGGCTCTGATATTTACACATGAAGCACTTGTGAAAAAGCCCGCCCGCGTCTCTTACTACGGAGGACTCCGAAAACTTGATTGGCCCTCCCTCGATTATTTCATTTCATTCACAAAATGAACAGCAATCATGCCGTGGGAACTTTTCTGTGAGGATTACGGACGGTCATCACCTGAAGCGACCGGGCACTCAGGCTCCACATACGGAATGGCACGCACGCTCCCAGGGCGTGGCTTGCGCGCACGTGAACATGCGACATGCTAACCAAGCTCCGTTGGGCAAACATGCATCAGCATCAGCTGATAAGCAGCTGCACCTGCACATGGTTCACAGCTTATCAAAGGGCTTCCGCGGAGCCGCACCTCCGCTCCACCCTCCATAGGGATTGGCTAATCCAGCCATATATGCTAGCTGTGCATGGCATTGGCTGAGCATAGTTGTGTTACATATGTGTTGCCTCTTCTGATCCTGCCTTCTCCCTTCCTGTTGCCTTGCTTCCTAGATTAACCCTTGTGTAACCGCCGGCTTGCCTTTGACCACCCGGCTTATCTGGAATACTGAATTCGGCTGCCTTTGGACTCTCCGCTCGTATCATACCTGACCACGGCTTGAATTCGACTACCTACTCTCTCAACTCTGACCGTGGCATCGGTACCTTCCACGCTCCGGACCTCACCTGACTGAACCGGAACAAGTATAAGATACCCGACCTCTCCACTTCCAGACCCGGCTACCAAGACTTCCTGCACACCCGTACGTGGCCCGTGAATGGGCTGCGTGTTTACCTCTTACCATCTCAGTACCGGGTCCGTCTGTTTGTGGTGAGACAGGCCGTAACACTTTCCCAGGAAACAACAGAGACGAGCGGCTAGAAAAGCCTGCCACATCTCTCCCTTGCTAGAGACGTGAGCAATCAGAGAAATGAATTGCCGAACGTAATGGTTAGAATCTCACTTGGAAAATCCATCTATTGAAAAGATCCACTTCAAGCCTTAGCCACTGTCGTCTTGTAGCGCTTGCTGCAAGCTACTGTGGCGGCCGGGCTGGGCGGAGGTCTAAGGCAGCTGCCCCCGCGTTTTTAAAAAAGCGCGGGCGGCGCGCGGCTGTTCTTTGGTACCGAGAAAACCGGTCGGTTTTCCGCGCCTCGGGCCGCTTTCAATAGTAAGCGCCATTAGCGTGATTTATTGAAGCGGCCGCCATGTGGGAAAACTCCGTTATTTCAACGGAGAAAGAACACAGAAAGAAGATAGTAAAGCATGGCAAACGGAGAAACATTTACGACTCAGCCAGTGTGCACGCTCATCAGAGGGTATCTTAAGAGGTCCCCACTATGTCCAAGCTCTCTCTGATAAGGCTTTCCCAATTACGGTAGTGCGGTCAGGGAGCATTTCACACGGGTCACCCGACTTGCCCACTCGCTGGCTGGCATCACAGGACTGGCAAAAGTTCTCGCCACTACCCTGGATGCCCCTGGCCAGGAGGAAATGCCGCAAGGAGCCGCGGCTCTAGGTTGAGTGACCCTGTGCCCGCCAGTGGAATGGAAGTGGGTACCGCAGAACTGTCCTCTATACTACAGGGGTAACAATAGCTGTTTCTACGTCCACACCCTGTCTGGGCGCGAGAGCTTGTCACGGTGCCAAAGATACCGGTAGACCCCACTGTTAGAGGCAGAATTGAACGCCTGGAGTTCATGCTCTAAGTCGGGATTGGGACCGTTACCGCAATTGAAACTGTGCCCAGCTCCAACCCCTCTCTGCCTCAGTCACTGTAAATTGGGTGATGGCGACGAGCACCGAAAACGGTCAGTGGAGGCGATCAATACATGGTGTCTCGACTATGTCGCTGGCTCTTACCTGCTGGTCTCCTCAGAGGACCTCTGGACTTGTTGTCCCCAATGCAGGGGTGGGAAAGGCGAGATCCTCAGTGGCGTAAAGGTACTAAATGGGCTTCCCTGCTGGGAAAAGGCCTCTGCATGACTTCTGGTGATGGCTGCTATGGAGCGGCAACCTCGCAGCAGGTCATACCGTAGTAGCACCTCAAATTCAACCCAGGTAAAAACACCCCACACCCCCCATCCCTCATATCTCGACCGGCACCGTCACGGAACACCCGGGGTGAATGGGTTGACCTAGGTCCCTTAGGCATGGGGCCTGACATCCCTGTTTCCCGGGGGCAGATCATCTGGATTGACCATATCGGTCTACACCAGATAACAGTTGGCACGGAGTCAAGCAGGCTGACTGCGTGGCAGCTCCGATCAAATGGCACCCAAAGACTTCCTCTGACGCCCTTTACTGTTCCACTTGCGAAGGGGAGAACTCACCACTGGGTCTGTGTGGACTTCTGGACGGCTGCGGCTGCTACGCTGGGAAGTGGACAGTCCCATGAGGCGACAGGTTCGCAGCCTGCGCGTGCGTTGCGCCTGAGAAAAAAAAAAAACGGGAAAGGTGCCCACTATGGGCCAATCTGGGCATGATGTGCCAGTCGATTGCACTCGTCGCAACCGCATCTCATGCCTTGATCCTGCAGACTTGGGTGTGGTACTCCCCCTCTGCAGCAGATTTTGGACTTTCCAGTGTGGAGTAGTGCCGTTGGGACCTCAGCCCTTGTGTGCCGAGCGGAGATTGGCCACCAGTCTGGGACAGACACCTTCATGACCGACGTGCATGGCAGGTGACAGACTCATGAGCCAGGCTGGCTGCCATCCCGGCAATAGGCTGCTTTCGGTCCCAAACACCCCCAACCTCACTCAGGCTGGCACCTCTTGTAAAACTGGCTCCGTTGAAAAATTAAGTCCAGTACGCTGTGGCTACTCTTGTGGATTTGCATCCGTCAAACCTATGAGGGCCATGGCTGGAATGGTCAGGAGGAAAAGATCATGTGATGTTCCCAGCCGGTCTTGTCCCCCAAGACCGGAACATTGCACCGGCACGCTCCGAGGGAGGGCATACTGGCAAACAGAAACAAAGCCTTCACATGTTGGAGTCAGTGCTGTCCCGGACGGCATTCCAATGGAAGATATTCAGGGCTTTCCCCGTCAAAATAAGCAGCGACAAACGAATACCCAGTCTGTTCTGGCTACAGAACCGGAGGACCACTGATCTCAAACACTTGAGAAATCCATAAATTCGTCATCTACAAACTTGCTGAAGCTTGTATGGGGACACCTTTGGCAGTGGAGGTGGGCAGGGTCCCGCCAGGGTCTTGGTGGCTGCACCCTTGAGTAAGCCAATAACTGCAATTCTCTGCTCACGGTGAACCACCTTTACCCAAAACGGCGAGGGAGAGAGGTAAGACCGGTAAGCAATGGGGCACTACGACACGATGTACTCCCTGTTTCACACTAACTCCCTGGGTCCTCTTTCTTCCCCGTTCTTCCTCCTCTGGCCTCCACTTCCTTCAGGGCTGGAGATCCCTCTGGCCCTGTTGGAATGGTTGCCATGCATCATCAGCGTGAAGCTATGCCCGCTTCATATCTCAGTTCTCCTCCAGCCAGAGTCTTTGCATGACCGGCCGGTCGGGGTTGTCCATTAGTCCATATCCTCACACGGGTTACGATTCTGGGATGGTCCCAGATCCGGGTATCGACCTTACCCGTTCTGTCCATCTTTGCCTGGGGGACTAACTTAGTGACAGAAGAGAACTGTGCTTTTCCGTGCTTTGGTGTAATGTCTGTAAGTCATTACTTTGTTTTGAGAGCTCACAATCTAGAGTCCTATTTATGCTTATAAATCTCCGCAACACTTAAATAAAGCCTGCACGGGAGACCAGGTTATTACACCTTTGTACCAGGATCTTTTCATTGAGCCAAAACAAGGTATTGAAATAATTGTAATTTATTCGGCAAAATTCGCTACACCCACAAAGATACACAAAATAACGACAACAAGACACCACTTACGCCACCGCTAACGTTCTCTCTGAGAACTTGGTCCCTCCTGACCGCGTAGTTAGTCCAAACTCCTGGAACTCAAAATCAGATAAAATCCAGCCACGTTCCGCTACGTTAGTTCGAGAACTTGGGCGTAAAAGTTCGGACCTTAGACTAGGCAGGCATGCCTTTTCATGCTCAAAATCGAAAGCGGTTGCTCATGCTATTAGTACAGAAGCAACTTTTGAAAAGCCGGTCAGCCGCTCTTATAACGGAGAGAGAGAATCTGATTGGCTCATCGATCTTATGTATTTTCAGTGTTCAATTCACCAAAAATCTGAACAGCCCAATCAACGCGTTGGGAACTTTCCCAGAGCACCAATCAGAGACAAGCCGGCTAGAAAAGCCGGGTCAGCGGGAAACGGGAAATCCGAAAATAGGCCAAGGGACATGCACAAGCTTGCCACCTTTTCTCTTGCTATCTCCAAGCAACCCGATGGGCACGGCACCACCAGGTCTGGCAGAGCAAGTGGCATCCTGGGAGGACGGCCATTGATCTCAGGACCTGTGGTACTCCACTTCCCGATGACCAAATGCCTATTCACCCTCTGGACTTCCTCTGGCTGCTGTGAAACTCCGATGGCCAGCAGATTAAGGGACGCCTATTTGTTAGCTGGGCAAACCTGGTTGGACATTGGGCTGAATGTAACACGCATTAATTATATTAAAGTATATTGAATACACTTTTTTTTTTTTTTTTTTGAGACTCTGGGTACAGGGCGCAGAAAAGGAAAAATTATTGTAGGTTTAGTTTATCTGCCGTATTACCCAACACTTTCCCTTGGACTCATTTGGACATCAGAGTCCCCCCCTAAGCTTATAGACGGTTGTGACACCCACAAACACTATATGTTGTGGGTCACCTTGGCACTAGCTGGGAAACCACCCTAACCAAGGGATCCTCAGTTCACCAGGAATACAGTTTAATACCTCTGTGCCCAATTACCTTTCTGGGCTTATGCTTGAAGCGCAATCAACGTGTGGTGAGTTGTGCGCTTGCATTTTTCAAGGGGGGTATGCCGGGACAATGTGCCGTACATGTACCCGAGAATCAGGCATGATTCCGGGTACAGTTATGTGGGAAACTGACAACTCCGGACCCAACTATAGGCCCAAGCTGTCAAGGGTTCTCCACAAACCCCCCCTTCAAACTCATACCCTAATCAATCCCTGCCGTGATGCATCTGCCCGCCGAAAGGGAAAAAAAAAAAAACCCATAATATATACAGTTAGTACATTGGAATGGTAACAGATGTTTACTGTGGCCCAAGGAGATAAATATATGGACTCTTATTACACGGATCAGGGGTAACCACAAAACAGGATTGACCTTTATGAGAGATCCTGGTGACCCCTCCCGCTTACAGTATTGATATGTGTTGTGATTCATAACACCTCAGACTCCTGGCCCCACCACAGTGGCTGTACCTTCATACCACACAACCATACAGGCAGTTATACAGCTCTACGGAGGCAGCACTCCGGCATCCAGGAATACGGCAATCCTTGAGAACATTAAACTCTCACAACAAGTGCTAAGAATCACTTCTTCTCTGGCTGGAAAATCACTTCATAATCTCTTTCCCCACCTTCATGCCTACTTCACAAGACTTTCATGAAAAAAGACTAACGCCTAATTGAAGTATCTCCGTGCTGCCCCACAAATGCGCCCACGGTTAAAATCTCCCTCCTATTTACTTCGGGCCTCTGATCAGTATTGCTTTGAAGCCCACCTTCACCTTGGCCGGAGGATTTAATCCTCCTTGACTATTAACAGGCTTTTAAATGGTCCCCGAGCCAAGGAGAAAAGAGGACGTACCGACCAATGAATCGGGACTTTTGTGAATATTCAGCACATGTCCCCCGTGGCACAACGAATGTCAATGTGTTTATGGAAAGGGAAACATAAGGCAGTCAACATTGATTCAATGAGCTCCGTACGGTGACGGGTTGCTCTCAGAGTGTCTCCTTCTATCTAGGTCTATGACACTTATATTACAGTGTTATTTTACCCTGAATTTTTTGCCTGTGGTTATCTAGGTCCTTGAAAGGTAGTAATAGTACATTTCTGTCTGATCACGGCTGCCTCTGTTCCATAGTGTATTAGTCCTTTATTCTCTCCTAATACTAAAGCATCCAAATTGCACCGCTAACTCAAAGAAATACATTGGAGTCCAGCAAAATAATAGAACGTAAACACCATGATATAAACGGGGCAAGAGCCATAATATGCCTCCAAGCTTAGCGCCGTTTAGTATAACTGGACATCATGTTATAGAGAGCATGGTGACTTTCCTCATACTCATACCTAGGTTATACATGACAGAATTATTTCACGGTAGACGACTGCTATCTTAGGACATTCAGAACGATCACGCCTTAGAGTCAGAGTAGAATCGAAAGAAATCATGAGAAGAGAAGCATCCATGCAATTACTGAATTAACGGCTGGGATGAGAGGATGAAGTTTAAGATGAAGTTGCATGGCGGTAGACACTAAAATGGCAATGAGATCAGCCTCTGCCAAAAGAAGGAAGAAAAAAAGCCACAAGGAACCAGGATGCTAAATCAAGGGGGTACAGGAGGTTAAAAGCGGGTAAAGCGGTTGCTAGAATTTATTAAATTAAACCCTACGTGCAAATTGAAAGGGCATTTCACGAAAGGGACTTAAAGATCCCATTTAAGTGCCCCCCGAAAAATCATGCACATTCTGGTCTCAGTGACAAAAAGCAGGCCATTTAATGTGGGCCACCCAGTCCCAAAACCCAAAAATCTTTCACCACCTCCTGGGGCCAGGATATTTACATAGTTGTTGCACTGGTACACAATAGGGGTTATATTCATAGAAGAGCCGGATCCTAGTAGGAACCGCGATCCAGGGTTTTATTGAGGAAGCGCTCAGGCAGCCCCCTGGCTATATGCTTTGTTATATTTTCCGTACAATAGATTTTACTTATGAAAAAAGCTGCACGTATTTTTTGAGAAGGAAACCGGCATATCAGAGCTGAGCGTGTAATCAGAAGGCAAGGAGATACTGATCCCTGGTATACACATATCTCCCACAACCCCCCACCCCCCTCCCCCCCCTAGCAGTGAAATACTTTTTGCATATACATATCAAACAGACCTGGTGAGTTTATCTCTGGTAATGTGCGGCCAGATGTCACCTGGGTTGCCTATCCCTTGAAATTATCCCATGTGCCCACAATTTGCCCCTAAAGACACACAAACACCATGGCATTGGTCAGCTATGTATTCTTTAGCTTCTCAGATTGTTGTTTGTGGTCCATCTTCTTTCTCTCTACACCAGCATCCCTCGTTGTGACAGTTGATTGGAGCTCTGGGGACAAGAGAGGGGAGGCTGGGATCCTTCTGCCTTTTTCACTTAAGAAAGAAGATTGTAATCAGGGCCCGGGGGGAGAGGAGAATGATTAGGTCGCTGCGGACTTTTAAAGACGAGAGGAGAGAAGGGAGGAGGAATAGAGGGAAAGAAAAAAGCGAAATTATTGGACAGGCGCTTTTTAAGAGCTGCGGTTTAATAGTTCTGATAATTTAGTCAATATGAGGTTTTTTTTTAACAAGTCCCGCGGTTTATACATTGATTCAGTGCAGGAGAAAAACAAACAAAACCATTAACTTCTTTGGACTTCACATTTAATTTATTTCTTTGGGGATTTTTTCTATTATTTTATTTGAAATCCTTGATATTTATCTAAAAATAAATTAAAATCAGGGCAATCAGCAGCAAGGACACCCAGAGGAGTCCAATTCAGCCCCTCCGCGCGTGTGAATTTATAGGCGGACTTAATGATAATAATGGAAGTGTTGAGTCTAGTAAGACTGTTGAAACTATCAGTGTCTCACTTCCTACACAAGAAACTCACTAACATGTCGCTGACGAACGTGTAACATCCGTTTCCCAGACATTGTGCCAATCTACGCCAAGTGAGGCCGGAGGGTTTGGGGGATGAAATGCTAGTGTATCGTTGAATTGAAACGTCTCAGGGGGCTCTATTGAGACGGGGAATGTCATTCAACACTCTTAGGCATCCCCCAGTTTAGAAGTCTTAGACTTCTTGCGCAGCCTTGCTTATCTTAGCAAACAGCTTGAAATGCAGGCCAGCGCATATTTAGACCAATAAAAGGTGGTGGGTCAATAGTTAGGGGGTTTTTTCACATAGATAATGACGCACCATTTTTTCAGCTGTTGAACAAGCAATCTATAAATACTGGTGCTTTCCATGATGATAAACAAGGGGGACTGAGTACACAGAAAAACCTGAAAAAAAACAGAGAAGGACTATCGGCATTCCCCGTCCAAGTCACAATCCAGAAGTGAATATGTGGAACATACTGAGAGAAAGCTATGTTCAACCTTTTCATTGTCCAGAGAAGCTTACAAGTACATTGCATGTAATGTGTGATAGTACTCTCTGCCGTCTTACGGGTCATATTACGGATCACACAATGCAGATTATGTCTTGTTGTCTCATTCAAAGACCATAAGTCCATCTCCAGGTATGTTTTGTGTAGCACAGAACTTATTGATGCTTGTTCCCTTTGCAATTACATGAATGTGACTGCATCCTACCGTCATATACTAAAAGGCTTGGCGTGATTAGTTTGTCGGAGCACAGATTATTTTTCTGAGACATACCACATCAAGTATCCTAGAGTTTTAGCAAATGGATAAGTACATAGTATGGGATTATCACATAGTAGCCTACGCATGTACTAACAATCGGATACTCCAATAACCTACCGAATTAGTGCTGCGTCTAGTTGTGGTTTCGAGGAGCCAATTCAGATGCTTGCACGAGACAGCTTGAGTGCGAGAAAAGAAAAAAGTACCCAATCGTATCAGCTGAGAGACGTTTGAGTGCCCAACCAACCATAATGTCATCGATATACGTGTAGCCTACACTGAAGGGTTTTTCATACTGTAAACGACAGTAGGAGAACTTCCTAAATGATTGGATGGTAATTGATTACATAAATTTTAATTAGTGTTTTTCTAATAATAAAGGATTTGTGCAAAGTGTGGCAACAGAAGGGCTGAGTGCTCTGCGGTGTTGTGGGGAGAACCGGCAGGACAGGTTTTCAGGGTACCTTAGTTCTTGGGTGCAGCGCAGGGGGTATGGCCGGAGACTTATCAATGTCCAGGATTGGGGCCGTGGGGGCAGGACAAAGTCCTGAAGCTTTGCTAGGCCACGTCCCGCCTTCTGGACCAGGGTAGAGCCAGAGGTGGTAACCCTCCGCTTCCCCCGGTCAATAACCAGGTGGATATACTCATCCGTTTCGTCTGTAGAAGGGAGGATACTTCACTAGTTCTCTCCTGATCAGCAAGGTTATCTACCCCCGTTTGAAACTGCATGAGGACATATCTTTTTGATTCTTCTTAAATTGGAGTAATACTGTAAATAAAGTTATTAATACACATATCGAGGGAGTCCAATAATAATTTCATTAATTTACACTTCAGTTCACTATAGAAATATGTAGTTTTATTGTTCAGAAATTTCATTTTTTGAAAAAGAAAGATTCAATTCATATATTAGGACACTAGAGGGAGCTCTAGGTTTATGTTTGATCAAATTTTAAATTTTATCACGACATGAGCTATTTTATTAAGTTCATTATATTTATATATATACAGTTAGGTCCGGAAATAATTGGACACTGACACAATTTTCATCATATTTTAAATATATATATTTATATACACACACGCACACAACGCATATCATATAAAAACACATGCATATAACATGCATATCACCCCACCTTGACAAAGGTCCCATTCGTGGACCGAAACGTTGGTTTTGTGTTTATTTTTTCAATACACTTGTTTGTTCAATTCTGGAGTTCTGCCGGCTGATTTCGTTTCCAAACGGTATCGTATTGCTTAAACACATGCATACGTATGAATTTGAGCAGGTCTTTGAATATGAGTATGTGAATATATATGGATACCCATTGCTTTCTTTGGCATGCATGTTTATACATGTGTGTGATTCCGACCCATTGGCCAATGAAGGGGTCAGTGCTTATACACCTGGTGGTTGCTGGATTCAGTAGCTATGAAAGAGAACAGAAGAATGCATGAGCCCTGTATTGCATTCCTGGCACCTCTGAGAGCACAGGGGTTAGATAAATTGATGACATAAAGCCCAGGCTGTGATCATTCTAATGAGTATTCTCCTGCTCTGCATTTTAGTTAGCAAGGTGTTACTCTGTGCTGCTGCTGCTGCTGTGGACCACCCCTGCTGTTTTCTAGCTCTGCACAGAAGGATGTTACCCACAAACGTGAGACAGGAACATTTCTATTGAAGTTACAAATACTAATAATAGCACATGGTGCCAAAGACGGCAAACTATTGTGCTATGTGTGTGCATGTGTTTAAACAGGGTGTGACCTTGTGTGTGTGTGTGTTGATATAAATATGCATGTGCTCATGTGTTGTGTGGATTTGTATACAGTATACAGAATCCTATAAGTATATGGCATGTTGTAACAAAGTGTTACTAACTACTGTGTCTTTTTGACTTTGTGTTGTTGTGTATGTGGTGTGTTGGTGAATGTTCCCTGTGTTGTGACATTGTTTTGCTGTCTATAGTTCATAGTGTGCAATGGTGAGTTTGTGTTACTTTTGTGATGTGAGTGTCTGTAGTGTTTTTCTGTGTCCGTGTATTGTATTTTTGCTGTTGCATGTGGTTTATGTTGATAACAAACAAGAAAGGTCACCTCACTCAGCCTGAGGCTGAGTCCCCGGTGGCTGCTGCTGTGCGCGAACTGCGGCGTGCGTGCCACACCAGAGCACAGCCCTCTATGGGGCAGGCCCCAGTCGCCGTGTGTGCGTGGGTGCATGAAGCTTGATGATGCAACCGCTGTAAGGGAAGAAAAGGATTTTGAGTTTCCTTGCAGTGACGCGATCATGTGGTGTGCGGGCAGCCAATGGCAGGGCAGATAGTGTGGACCAATAGGAGTGCAGGTAGTGTAGACCTATGGTAGTGAAGAGCTGTGCCTTGACGTCATGGCCGCCCCCCCCCCCCCCCGCACACCCATATCCCATCGCTCCACATAGACCACAGATCGCGGCGTTTTACCCGTGCACGCGCCGCCGTGGCCACTGGGGCTGTAGCCTTAGCGTGTGTATTAAGGGAAGGTGTTCTCATGGGATAGAGCGTAAACAGAGAGCCTAAAGTAAACGATAATCCCAGGTATAGAGCAGTCTCAGCCCAATGTATTGTAGCCCTGATTGGTTTTTAGGCTATAGGTCTGCTCGCCTCCTGGCAGTAAAGCCTAGTAAGGGTATTTATGGGTAATATATATTGCCAGGAGTAATTATGGGTTTTCCCCACACATGCAGCTCAGTGAGTCAGAGAAGGTGGGCAATCAGGCCTGCTGTCCAATCAGGGACAGGGGGCTGGTTCTCACTGGAACTGATTTAAGGAGTTGCGCTTCCTGTATTTAGCCAGTCTGCCTCTACCATGATAGAGGCTGGTTTACCCAAACTAAGCTGTCAGGGCTCTGGCAGTTTGAGGCCCTCCCTTAGGGGAGCGGTGGGAAACTGTTACCTCTTATCCCAGTAGGGGATAAGGGAAGAGCAAGGACCACTCTCGGTGCCCTTTGGCTGGGAGTGGATCCAGGGATATCCTGAGGGTGGACACCCCCTAACTGCTATCAACTGCTGCTGTTGAATACAGAAAGACCAATAAAGAATCCTGTGGTTTATTATACCTCCTGTCTGAGAGTGAAGTCTATTGGGAGGAGGGGGAAGAGATTCCTCTGCAGAGACTTCTCCCCATACACCTGGGGGCTGTACGAGATGGGGACGCTGAACCTGTGAGTACTATTCGGGCAAGACCCCCAGAAGCCTGTCCTGTCATTCCCCTTAACCCCCGTGCTGGAGACTCAGGGCCCCCTGTTACCAGCAGGTTTGCACCACACTATGCCATGTAACCAGAGAGAGGCCCTATGTGAGATTGGATGGGGGAAACAGGGTTACAGTATGTTAATGAAATAGTGATGGGTATTAAAATATAACTTTCACTGATATCAATCGAACTAACAAAGGTGGGGTTCTACACATGATTGAGCTGAGATCACCACTTCTGTCATTGTCTATGGTGACTCTTTGTGTAGGAACATTGCAAAATGCAATGTTCAGTAAACCGAATGCACCAAACTTTCACTCTGGGAGGGGAGCGGGGGGGGGGGGGGGGTGCGGGGAGAGATTCACCATAGATAATTATAATAGTGGTGATCTCCAATTAAAAGACATTACGACATGATATTTTTGATAGGCATCATATGTCCTTGAGTTTACTCATATTCATGTGTAGTTCCCACCTTTGTTAGTTTGCATGATATTATTAAAAATCATATTTTAATACCAATCACTATTTAATTTTCATTAACATACATTGGATTAATAATGCTCTATACTAAGGATTTTTTTTGGTTTAGTTTCTCTGATTTATGTTGTTCCCTATTTATGTTTTATTGAATATGTACAGTATGTTGGGCTTGTGTGTGTTTGTCTATTTGTGCTGCTGCTGTGGCGAGCGTATAGTGAATTTCGTTTGCAGCCTGGTATGTGTGTACTGAAATGTGTGATGCCAGATCTGTTGTGTTGAATTATTTGTCTTGCGGTTGTATTTGTGGCTGTCTGCAGTGTGTTAACGCATAGTGGTACTATGGCCAGTGCTTGCATTGGTGTATGTGACTTTATTTGTAGTTTGAATGTGTATTGGTTTCTTTTGGGGTCTATGTATCAAAATAGAAAAAAATATGTTTGGCCGCATTGCCATGTTGTTTGGAGCACAGCTTCGGTGTATGCAAGAACAATTTCTAACATCTGTAGCAAACTGTTACTCGCTCCACATCAGATATGATGGATTTTTGGGGAATAGAATGGTGCAGACGCAGATTGTGCTACATCTCATTATAACATGTGCACCATGTAACTCCTCCTACTGACACTCCCCAAGGTGCAAGCTAGGGCAGATAGGGTAAGATTGGAGCAACATTATTTGATACTGTAGATAGGTGTAGGTTGAAACCGTATGGGGCCGGTTGGCCTGGGGGAGATTTTCTAATACTGGGATGGTAGCTGCTGGGAGAGGAGAACGAGATCTGCACTCACATGTCAGGTACAGTTGCTTCTGAATCAGATTCCAGCCATGGGAGGTACTTCTGAGCACCCCTTGGCTGGCCTCTGTTCTCCTCTCTGCTCCAGAGTCCCGCCCCAGGTCAGTAAGTGTGTGTATGTGTATGTTGGTCAGGATATTTCTGTAAGTACTAATATATGTGTGTGTCTCTGTTTATGTATGGTGGATGGTGTATGTGTGGATGTTGCATGTATCTGGTGGATATGTATGGTACATGTATCTGATGTTTGCATTTGTATGTTACATGTATTTGTATTTATTCATTTATAAAATGTTTTACCAGGAAGTAATACATTGAGAGTTGCCTCTCGTTTTCCAGTATGTCCTGGGCACATTACATTGAGTGATTAGGGTATATATACATTATATACAAGACATTGCATGCACAGTTAGAGATAATATATATTATAAGTGTATGTATCAGTTACAGACCAGATTAAAATGTAAAACAGCTTTAGTTTTGAAAGAACTTAGATTGGTGGCTGTGAGAGTCTCCGGTAGATTGTTCCAGTTTTGGGGTGCATGGTAAGAGAAGGAGGAGCGGCCGGATACTTTGTTGAACCTTGGGACCATGAACATTCTTTTGGAGTCAGATCTCAGATGATAGGTCCTGCATGTGGTAGGGGTGAGGAGCTTGTTCAGATAGGCAGGTAGCTTGTCCAGAAAGTATTTGAAGGCAAGACAGGAAAGATTAACTCTCCGCCTAGGCACAAGTGATGACCAATCTAGTTCCTTGAGCATTTCGCAGTGATGTCTGTTGTAGTTGCATTGAAGGACAAAGTGGCATATTGAATTGTAGAGGGTATCAAGTTTACCAAGGTGGATTTGGGGTGCTGTACCATATACTATGTCCCCATAGTCTATAATTGAAGATGCGCTTTCAGACCAGCAGACTTAGGGAGGATTTGTTCCTATATAGTACACCTAGTTCGGCATAGGTTTTGGATATCAGGGTATCAATGTGCAACCCAAATGTTAAATGGGAGTCAAACCATATGCTCAAATATTTGAAACTAGTAACAGGGGCTAGGATAGTATTAGAGTTTGTTCTGATCTGGAGCTCATTCATTGGAAGCTTTAGAAATGTAACCTTGGTCCCAAATACCATTGTTACAGTCTTGTCAGTATTTTAAAACAGTTTGTTTTTGTAAATCCAATTTTCAAGTTTCAAAAAGTCAGATTGAAGTATGTGTCTAAGGTCAGAGAGGTTAGGGCTGTGTGCATATAAGATTGTGTCATCTGCATACATGTGTATTGAATCTCCCTTACAAGCTGTAAGAAGATCATTGATGAACGCTGAGAAGAGTAGGGGCCCCAGAACAGAGCCTTGCGGTACACCGCAGGTGATATCCAAGGGGTTGGAGTTAGTGCCCGAGATAGACACATCTTACTTCTATCTGATAGATAGAAATGAAACCAGTTTAAAGCATGCTTCCCTATTCCAGAGCACTGGAGTTTGTTTGGTGTGTGTATTGCATATATTTAATGTGCATTTGTGTATAGTCCATGTATACTGTATGTATTGTGCATGCATCAGTGTGTATATAATTCATATATCTGATGTGGGTATGTTTTAGGGTGTATGTATCTGATGTATATGTATGTGTGTGTGTTTGTGTGTGTGTGTTCAAGTACTGTATATAATGTGCATGTATCTGATGTGTGTATAAAGTGCATATGCAGGTGCATGAAGGGGTTAACCCCCGTGACTGGCGCTCCAGAAATTATAAAATAGAAATCAGTATTGTAAAGTCCATAATCACAATCCAGATAGGCTATATAATAATTCCTCCGGAGTCATATCATAAAAAATGTGGATATAAACACAGGTGGGGGGTGAATATAGCGGAGGAAGGGAGAAACAACTGATCGGAGCCCCAACAAGTGAAGTGAGAGACCGGAGAGTGTTAAACCTGACCAACCCGCAACCCCCACTAATCCTGCTGCCACACACAGGCTCCGGAACAACAGCAAATGGATACTTATCTGCTCAGTCGCTGAGGTAGGGAAAACAGCCAGGAGTTTGTGTGGAAGGCGTGCTCCAGCCAAAATTGTAAGACGTGAGGGGAGGAAGGCGACGCAGCTCACCGGTAACAGTAATCAAAAAACGCAATCAATGAAAAACAATCTTTATTAAGCTAAAATGGATAGACACATGTCTATGGCACCTCTGACATGTTTCGTACCCGACGGGGTACTTTGTTAAAGTACCCCGTCGGAGACGAAACGCGTGAGAGGTGCCATAGACGTGTCTATCCATTTTAGCTTAATAAAGATTGTTTTTCATTGATTGCATTTTTTGATTGCTGTTACCGGTGAGCTGCGTCTCCTTCCTCTCCTCACGTATAAAGTGTATGTACCTGGTATATGGATGCATTGTACATGAATCCGGAATGTGTGTGCATGTATGTGATGTTTGTGTGTGTGTGTGCATGGTGCATGTATCTGGTGTATAATTCATATATCTGATGTAGGTATGTTTTAGGTGTGTGTGTGTGTGTGTGTGTGTGTGTGTGTGTCGTGTGGAAGTGTGGTGTGTGTGTGTGTGTGTGTGTGTGTGTGTGTGTGTGTGGTACATGAATCTGGAATGTGTGTGTGCATGTTTGTGTTTGCATGGTGCATGTATCTGGTATGTTTGTGCATGCATGCTGCATAAACTGTATCTGATGTATGTGTTTGCTTGGTGAATGCACTCTGTGTGTGTATGGTGCATGTAGGTGGTGTTTGCTTGGTACATATATATCTTGTATGTATGTAGTGTATCTTGTGTATGGTGTATTTAGGTGGTGTGTGCATGCTGCATGTATCTGGTGTGTGTGTATGGTGCATATACCGGAGTGTTTGTGTGCTGCATGTACTGTATCTGGTGTTAGTATGTGTGTGTATGGTGCATGTATGTTTTTGTGCACATTATCTGTTAAGTTTGTGAAGTTGTGCAGGGTGTATGCTACATGGGCTGGTGGGCTATGCTTATCCCCAAGCCAAAAAGGAGGCTACCACTGACTTTTTTATTTGCAAGTTTAGACTTTCACTTAATTCTTACATAGTTACATAGTTACATAGTAGTTACATAGTTACATAGTAGATGAGGTTGAAAAAAGACATAGGTCCATCACGTTCAACCTATGCTAAATTTAGACAACAGATACTTTATCCTATATCTATACTTACTTATTGTTCCAGAGAAAGGCAAACAAAAAACCCCATTAAGGGGAAAAATTAATTCCTTCCTGACTCCAAGAATTGGCAATCGGATTAATCCCTGGATCAACATCCTTCCCATGTATACTTATTTGGTATATCCCTGTATACCTTTCCCATCTAAAAAGATATCCAACTTTTTTTTTGAACAAATCTATTGTATCTGCCATCACAGTCTCCATGGGTAATGAATTTCACATTTTAACTGCCCTTACTGTAAAGAACCCTTTCCTTTGTTGCTGGTGAAATTTCCTTTCCTCCAACCTTAAGGGATGGCCCGAGTCCTTAGTACTGCCTGTGGGATGAATAGTTATTTTGAAAGCTCCTTGTATTGTCCCCGAATATATTTGTATATAGTTATCATATCCCCTCTTAGACGCCTCTTTTCTAATGTAAATAAATCTAATTTAGCTAGCCTCTCCTCATAAGTTAGATTGTCCATCCCCTTTATTAATTTGGTGGCTCTTCTCTGCACTCTCTCTAGTTCCATGATGTATTTTCTCAGGATTGGTGCCCAAAATTGTACTCCATATTCAAGGTGTGGTCTTACTAATGCTTTGTAAAGGGGGCATAATTATGTTTACTTCCCTTCCATCCATTGCCCATATGATGCAAGATAAGATCTTGTTTGCCTTTGCAGCTACTGCATGACATTGGGCACTAATGCTAAGCCTGCAGTCTACAAGCACTCCTAAATCCTTCTCCATCAAGGATTCCCCCAATATATCTCCATTTAATTTGTAAGTCGCCTTTTTATTCTTGCATCCCAAATGCATAACCTTACATTTATCTGTATTAAACCTCATTTGCCATTTACCTGCCCAGGTTTCCAGTCTCTCCAAGTCCTTCTGAAGAGAAATTACATCCTGCTCTGATTCTATTACCTTACACAATTTAGTATCATCAGCAAAGATGGAGACTTTGCTCTCGATCCCAACCTCAAGGTCATTAATAAACAAGTTAAAAAGCAGGGGTCCCAGTACCGATCCCTGAGGTACTCCACTCACGACTTTAGCCCAACCTGCATTTCTTATAGCTCCTTCCTTTTTTTATAATGTAAATAAAATACAGCTCAACCCCGTTATAGCGCGATTTGCTATAACGCGGTTTGAGCGTGGACCCCGAATTAAAAAAAAATTATTTTTTTTTGCACACACACTGCACACACTCACTTCACAGCACACTGCACACACTCACAGCACACTGCACACACTCACAGCAAACTGCACACACTCACAGCACACTGCACACACTCACAGCACACTGCACACACTCACAGCACACTGCCCACACACACACACACACACACACACACACACACACACACACACACACACACACACACACACACACACACACACACACACACACACTCACAGCACACACACACTGACACACGCACAGCACACTGCATACACTCATAGCACACACTCACAGCACACTGCATACATTCACATCACACTGCATACACACACAGCACACTGCACACATTCACAGCACACCGCACACACAGTCTCACACAGTCAAATACACACACACACAGAGACACACTTTCTCTTTAAGGGAGCTTGCTCTTGCAAGACGGAAGCAGAAGCAGGAAGCAGAGACAGGGAGAAGAGCTGCCAGATGCCGGTTAAGTGCTGTGTGCTGTTGCCACTGCCGCTACCCCACCGGTCTGGGAATGCTGGGAGAGTTCTCAGCTTTCCCCCTCCGGCAAACACGGTACCACCACAAAAAAATAAATAAATAAAAAAAATGTAAAAAATTCGGCGCCCATTTTTTTCCGCGACCCCGTGTATAACGCGGTGGTCGCGCGTGGCCCCCGAAGACCGCGCTATTATGGGGTTAAGCTGTAGTATGTTTGAAATGGTTTCTAAAGAGCTGTCACTACATATGGAAGGATTGTACTGTCTATCTATGAAGTGTTTTACCCCTTAGGCTAAGGCCCCCGTATCTCAGCTGCAACGCGCGCCCGCGAGATTGGCGGCACGTGCAGCCGATTCCCTGGTCTGCAGCTCACTGCAGGAAGAGAGACCGGGGGGGACGTGGCGGGGAAGTGACGGGGGCACGGCTATGACGTCACCCGGCAGGTTTGCCCTCATTGGCTGAACCGCCGGGGGGCATGCCGTATCGCTCGTCGCGAGTCCTGCTCTCAATTCTATTGAGAGCAGGAGCAGCTCTGCCCCAGAGCGCTGCGCCCCCCCCTCGCAGCGGGCCCGGCGCCATTGAGGGGAGGGCTCTCGTCCGTGCAGCGTCCGCCACAGCGGACACTGTAGTAGGCAGCGGGGTCAAGGCCTAAGGCTGCATCCAAAGGGCAGTATACAGCACAAGCTACGTAGCTCGTGCCGAAACAAAAACTAGGACGCCAATGTATATGTTCATAGTGCATGTGTGCTAGTGCGTGCACATGCGCTACGGGGAGACCGGCACTAGAAGATACAAGCAAGTTTGTATTTCCCGTGCGACGCCGGGTCACGTGAGCGGTTCGCCCAATGAGAGTGAACCAGCTCCGTGACGTCACGGCCATGCCCCCCTTCACGCCTCCCTGTTGCCTCTGCCTGCAGGACAGGAAACATCTCCTGCTGCAGGCAAGCGTGCGCTGCGCCGAGGAGCGCGGAAGCTAGCGCGTTCTACTATGGACGCAGCCTAAGGGTGGGCACTTTCTCCTCATGTTTTGGTTTTGGTCCTCAAAAAATGATTGTGTTTTTGTTGTTCCCAAATTCGATTGATTTTATTTTTAGATTTGGAAACCATTATGGAAAAAAAAAAAAAAACGTTTGTCTAGTCCACTATGAATTACGTAGAAATTCAGTCGTTGACTGAGACACTGATTGAGCCACCTGTGCTGAAGCAGGGATATCCTTTAAACCTGACCTGTTGGTGGCCCTGGAGGACTGGAGTTGACCACTCCTGCTTTAGAGGATAGGCACTGAGGGGGGCACGTCTTCTGCATTTCATCATCACTAACAGCTGTTAGAGTTAACACTATGCTCTTTCCGGGAGAAAACATGACTCAATGTTCCGTTATTATCCTGTGAAGCTATGCAGTGAGGCTTAGCGTGACATTAGATTCGGTTAATGTCATGTTAAGTCCCTTGACTGAGATTTGTGGATCTAAGCCCAGGTCTGTGCACAGGAAGCTGTGGAAGGCAGAATGCAGTGGCTTTGCAGCTTTGTCTCTATTTTATTAAGGGGGAGATACTCAAATCAGACATAGTGCCATCTCTGCCTAACCTTGAGAAAGTAATTGCATCACTCAGTGCGTCAAAGTCTGAAATTAGATTGTAAGTTCATCGGGGCAGGCATTTATGTACGTACTGTTTTCCTACATGCACTGGCAGCATAGTGTATATTTTATTATGATTACAGCTCATTACAAAATAACAGATGTGGATGTGAGAGATGTGTGCAGAGGTACATTTAATGGAGACCGATTAGGGTGAAATTATATATTGGCTTTATTGCGCATGTTCCTTTAACAAGGCAAAACTTACAAAAACAAACAAAATAAAGGCCAACTCCACTTTGGAGAATAACTAAACCTATACTCCAGCCCTTTCTAACTGGGTGGGTAGCTAAGCTGGTTACCACCCTCTATATATATAACACCCACCCAAAAATATATGTTTTGCCTTGTTAAAGGAACAGGCGCAATAAAGCCAATATATAATTTCACCCTAATCGGTCTCCATTAAATGTACCTCTGCACACATCTCTCACACCCACATCTGTTATTTTGTAATGAGCTGTAATCATAATAAAATATACACTATGCTGCCAGTGCATGTAGGAAAACAGTACGTACATAAATGCCTGCCCCGATGAAACTTACAATCTAATATATATAGATGTTTTATCGATGTTAGAACACATCACGGTTGACGAGGATGTTCTCCTCGCAACTTGTGATGTGGAGTTACTCTATACCTGTATTCTATACCTGTATTCACCATACGGATGGTTTAAAAGCTGCCAAATTTTATTTATCCATGCAGAATCTCTCTGGGGACTTCATACAACTGATCCTCAATCTGCTACACTTTGTATTGTCCCACAATTATTTCATCTTTAAGAACAGATATTTCCTTCAGAAGAGAGGGACTGCAATGGGTGCAACTTGCGCACCCTCCTATGCCAACCTTTTCCTGTGGTGGTGGGAGAGAGAAATTGTCTTCACTGAGGATAACCTTGTACACACACAGTGTGTTCTGTTGTGGTTGAGGTACATCAACGATGTGCTTATCCTCTGGCGGGGTACCGCTGGAGGGTTCGCTGCATTTGTCGATGTCCTCAACCGCAAGGAACTCAACATCAAGCTGACTTTTCAGTCCAGTCATACAAGAATTGAATTTCTGGACCTCGTCATTAGTGTTGGACAAGGAGGTGTCTTAAATACAGATATCTTCCGTAAAACAACAGCCACAAACTCAATATTACACGCTACGAGTTTTCATCCTGTTCATCAGGTTAGGGGTATCCCCACGAGTGAGTTCCTCAGACTAAGACGCAATGTTTCGTCCCCATCTGACTTTTTATTAAGGTCAGGGGAGATGAAACAGAGATTCGCTCAGAGGGGTTATAGTAAGACCATTGTAGAGACAGGTTTTCGCAATAGCATGAAGACATCACGAACCACATTCTTACAACCAAAACGCACAACATCCAATCAGAAAATCATTCGTTTTGTGGGAACACATAATAAACAGTGGCCAAAACTACGTAATGTCCTTCAACAACATTGGGATATACTTATGACAGACCGCGACCCCCGACCTAAAAAAGGTTTTGGGTAAACAGGTTACCATGACGAGCCGTCGGTCACCAAATTTGAAGGTCAGCTTAGTCAATAGCCATTATGTTCCCAATGTTGGTACAACATTCTTATCATCTACCCCGAGAAGAGGCTTCTCAAGGTGCACAAACTGCTTAGCGTGTAAATTTACGGAGAACACAGTTACTTTTTCTAATAGCTCAAAAACCCATAAGTACAATACTCACACTCAATTGTAAATCTAAAGGGGTTATTTACTGTGTTTTATGCCCCTGTGACCTACCCTATGTTGGAATGACAACTAGGGAGGTCAGGTTCTGTATATTGGAACATGTTAGGAATGTCAAAAATGCACATTTTCTAAACAAGCATAATGCGGATAGTACACTCTTGAGGGCCTTTGCAATTGAAAAAGTCACGCTGGGCATACGAGGTGGGGACCTTGAGAGGGCCCTTCTACGAAAGGAGACTAGATGGATTACACAAATAGAATCTATGATCCCAAAAGGTTTGAACGACTACATCAGCTTTGCCATGTTTTTATAGAGTTTAGACGTCATTGTTTTGAGGTTATGTCACCCGCGATTTATTGTCATAGCAGATGTGTGGTAAAAAAACTTTTTGTAAAAATAATTTCTATGGCAATAACAAGTGATGAATCGATAAAAATATTTATTGCTTGTTTTTATTTTTCACTAGCGCATCATCTGCATGATATAAAGGCCAAGACACTGAACCATTCCTTAGATGTTTTACTTACACCTAACCCCGGCAGGAATGTGAAGTGTTTCCGTGCCCTCTCTAAATCACCTACCTGAGTCCTTGGCTTATGGATTAACATTTTATACAGTCTCCTTTTTGAAGATTTGGACTCAAGATTCCAATAACTCCTATGGATCTAGAGCAGATATCACGCCTTTGGACATTTATGTGGACTAAGCATACTGTCACATGACATTTATTCTCCATGGACACTGATCCCTATTTTGTTTGAACAAACCTCTTTAAATAAGATGAAGTGGGGTCTGCACACGTTTGTAGACAGCATTTTTAAGGTTAAATGTGGTTGAAAGGTGTGGGGTTTGTATACTCCTCTATCTAGCATCACTTTGTCTGTATGTGATTATGAGGGATCTATTGCGCATGTGCGGTTTGGATTTGATGTGTATAATACAGACATGCAGTTTTATCGTGTGTCCTGGTGGGGGCGCCTCCAGCTTGGCACTAATTGTGCGCATGGGCATCATTGAGGGATTTCTGGCCATTAGTTTGGTGGAAGAGTGTTCCCCGCATTGCGTAAGTATTGCGCATGCGCATTATATGCTACGGCGCCATACAGGCAGCATAGGCAAATAGAAATGTGCCTCTCTATTTCCCACATTACGCTTATATTGGGCATGTGCATTATGAGTCATGGCATCACACACGAAGTATATGCTGCTACAAAGTCTCTTACTATCCCCTGTGTCACGGCTGTATTGCGCATGCGCATCACGCATCATGGCTCCATATAGGAATTAATTGCAAAAACTATATGCTTCACCTTGACACGCGGAAGTACGGACCCTTAATCACAGTAGGGATTACATACAGCCGTTTACTCCTTCTCTTGGCGCGAAATCTACCCTTTTTAAGCAGTGTTTTGTCCTAGCCTCCTCACCACTCCAAGTTTAAGTCCTCTGACGAAACGCGTAGGAGTGGGGGTGCTAGGCAGGACCCCTGGATTATGAAGTCACGTAACTATGCTACCTAACATTGCTGTGATTATCCTTTTGGACTTTGAACACTTTTGATACTCATTTGTGCAATAGACAGGCTATTTAACTTTGCACTCGGCTGAGTGCAAATATATATATTTTTTATGCCACATGCGTGACATTGCTTGTATTGAGTGATCCTCAGAGCACAGAAACCATTTTTCCACAGATATCCAATTTGCTGTGGATTTGGATCATATATCTGCCTTAAGAAGCGGAATCTTTATGCTTGATGAGGAAGTATTTTCTACCACTCCAGGCCCTTGGAGATTTATTCCACTACAGTATATGCATGTGTCATTAATTTGGCATTTGGAATAGCCAGCAAAGGACTTTATTGCATATCAAAGTGATTCTAATCATCTTGTCTATACCAGGCATTGGGGTTTATATAATCAATTTACCCCCTTTTCATGCAACAGTGTTTCTTTTGGGTAGTATCCGTGTCAGGGGTCCTAGCCTATTTTTTAATATTTTTGTACTGTTACCTATTTTCTTTGTGTCAATCAATAAATTGTTATTTTTCATATGGAATACCTGAGTGCTCTTAGGCGGGTTTCTTTTTTCTTGATGCATAGCTATTCCTGACCCGTGAGCACCGCCTGTTATGGAAATTATTCCATCATATACTGGCTTATGGTGACCACTTTTATTGCTTGAGTGGATGCGAGGTTATCTTCTTCTTCTTCGTATATATATATAGCCCTCAGACCCCCCCCCCCCCCGGTCGCAGATCAGACCCCCTAGGATGTACTAAGGTCTGGCTACACATGTCTAGGTGGTGCATACCTGTGGGCAACAGGAGGGCATGAGTCTTCCGCGATGGTGTGGGGGAGTACAGGACCAGGTTTCTGCGGTTCTTGCCTTCATCAGATCTCAATGGTGCAACGCCTCCATCTCTGTTAAGCCCCAGGGATATGGGGTGGAACCCTTACAGAGAATTTCCACTCAGGGACGAGAGATTCCAGTCTCAGTCTTTGGTAAAAGTAGCAGCAGCTCTCTTTATTGTCACAGCAGCTCACAGCACACAGCAATCCTAGTAACACGCTGGTCTCAGGTACAGGGTCTTCTCTCCCAGCTCCAGACTGCACACCCTCAGGATGGTCTGTGGGTGTTCACTGTATCCCTGCCACCACCCCAAGCCGCGGGGGCTGAGGGTGGGGCTAGCTCTTCCCTCACCCCCTAGGCAGGGTGAGAGGCATTGGTCCACCGTAGCTCTATCAGCTCTACTCAGGGCCTGCCTGATCTCCTCCAACTGTATACCTTAACAGGAACTCTCTCTCTCTCTGAACTCTCAGGAACACACACACAGAACTGCCACAGGAAATCACACTAATTAGACTGTGCACTGCCCTTTATGACTTTGGCAGGCCCCTCCCCTATGTCTCTTGCCTTAGACACAGAGTCAGGTGGCCTACCTCCACCACTCAGGGCAGGGCTTGAAGTGGGGGAAACCCATGATAACTACTGGCAGCCTGCCCTTAGCAGGACTTACACCAGTAGGAGGAAAGACATATAGCCCTATTTCTTACCAGGGCTATATATATATATATATCAAATGGAAATATTACTCTATGCTCATTTGCATGTCTTAGACAGGTCTGCAACCCCGCCTTTCACAATTTTGACCCAGCACACAGCACTTCCACTGCATCAAGTGATTCTGGGAAATGACATGCAAATGAGCACACAGTGCCACCTTTTGCTTCAAAACCATTTTTAACATCTAAACTAAGAGATGCAAATGAGCATACAGTAATATTTCCAATTGCTATATGCTTTGCTGGAGAGGGTTTTTGTCACTTTTTTTTACCCACCATAACTTAACTAAGTACAGACAGTCCTCGTTTTACAACGCTTCGTTTTGCAACGAATGGCTTATCCAACGCTATGCAATGAATACCTATATTCATTTTTACAACGCCAAAACGGCTTATCCAATGCTCTTACGACGCTTTGCAACGTTGTTTATTTTATTCGTATGTGGTGTGTGTGTGTGATATATATATAATATATTATATATATATATATATACACACATACGCATAAACAACGTTGCAAAGCGTCATAAAGCGTTATTCTATATTATAGTACTATATAATTATATTTTTATGTTTATATATTATATATATAATACAGTGTATACACTATATAATTTATGCGTGTGCTGCATATCTTATAGCCTGCATAAAATATTTGGTGTATTTTAGTGTTAAAAATGCCTTCAGGAACGGAACCTTTCATTTAAACAGTGTTCCTATGAGAAAATGTGTTTCGCTTTACAACGTTTCGCTATCCAACGCCATTTTGAGTAACGCATTGTGTCGGATAACCGAGGACTGCCTGTATGGTAAAACCCATCCTCATTGCTTCATTTTTGCATAGCCAGTGTAACCAACCCCACACTGATGAGTCCCATTAAGGTTAAAACGGCTGTCTGTGGGTGGGTTTGCTGGCTATGCATCTTAACCCTGGCTGTGCTCAAAGTTGTGACCATGCAGCAAGCTTAAGCTTATAGGGAAACATGTTAAAAATGGTTTTGAAGCAAAAGGTGTCACTGTGTGCTCATTTGCATGTCATTTCCCAGAATCCCTTGCTGCAGTGGAAGTGCTGTGTGATGGGTGATAATGGTGAAAGATGGGGTTGCATACCTATCTAAGAAATGCAAATGAGCATACAGTAATATTTCCATTTGCTATATGCTATGCTGTGGTGGGACACACGCACGTACGTACGTCCAACAAGAAAATCTCATATGTTTCGGTTTGTGACGATAGTGAGGGTTTGGCCCGGGATTAACGGGGTTACCCCCCAAGGGCCCCCCTCTAACCTCACCAGGGAGACAAGGGGTTAACTGGGCTGAGGTCCAGAAATGTGATTTAACCCTTGTTATAACATGAAAATGATTATTCCCCTGTGTAAAATGTATTGTTGCTGGGTCAGGGTCTGCATAACCCACCCACTTGGACTTAAGGGGTTAATGAGCTACAGTTTAAGAAAATTCCACTGTATTATGTCTTTTCAGGAAATCTGGACTTCAAAGGGTTAATTGAAGTTGAATGTGAAAAGCAGAAGGGTTTTTAGTGCACCGTAGGTTAATACCTGTTTGCAGCCAGCCCCTAAGTCTTGGGGTGCAGCCTCAGGGGACCCCCCAAGTACCCACGTATTAAAAATATAACTTTGTCATAAGGGGGACATATATTTTTGATAAAGTGACTTTTGGCAGTCTTACAATGTACAGGCCAAATGCTAATAACCTCTGCCTGCCTTTGTAATGCGTACCAGGACCAAATGGGTCTATTCACGTTTGATATGCAAGATTCCTCACTGGAAGTGTATATCAACAGAGAGGTCTGGGCTTAGGTGTGATACATAAGTGATCAAGAGAGTGATTACCTAATTGCTATTTGCTGTATAACTTTGCCTGTCTTGCTGTGATGTCAACTGAAATATATGGGAGAAGTGGCCCAGTCTGTATCCTGATGGCCTTCTGTCCTAATCTTTAAGTAAGTGTCTATATTTTGCCTGTTATTTGTACATATCTGTTGTGTTCACCTTTATCAAGGAATAAATTACATTTTATCATATCTAAGTCTCGTCCCAGTTCAGACCCAGGTATATATATATTTATATATAGTTTTGGTATAAATTACAGCCTGTCACAAGCTACCGTGACAAGCTTGTAATTAACTGGTGGCAGCTGGCGGGACTGAACTGGACCTGGATTGCAGTATTCTGCGGGGTACTGTGATCCAGTGGGAACTTGATGGTAATTGCAAGTTCCTGGGACTAAAGATATTGAACACACAGTGTACAACATATAACACAAGATATGGCACCTCCTCACTGTTCCCCTACTTGTGAGAAGCAGTGCCTCCAGAACCAAAGTGCCGGCCATCCGTCTGACTGGAGCCGGGCACTGAGACCGGAGGAGTGCATCAAGTTGGCGCGGGGACCAGCAGCCAGCAAGGCTGAGAGAG